>SJYV01002540.1:283913-323023 GCA_006410875.1 Neotragus pygmaeus
GGACTCGATGGACATGAGTCTGAGTGAACGCCGAGAGATGGTAATGAACAGGGAGGTCTGGCATGCTGCGATTCATGGAGTCACAAGGAGTCGGACACAACTGAGTGACAACTGAACTCTTGAATTTTTAATTTTTTTTTGAGTGAGAATATTGTACCATTTTGATTACTTTATAAATCTCACTTATTTTTTTCTGCTCAGGATGATGACTTAAGTTTGCAACTCTACTAGACTAAGAAGATATAATGTTACCCTGAAATAAGATCTAAATACAGACAAACTATTTGCAGGGCAGTTAAAAAGATGAAGTTAAAGATAGGTTCTACCTCAGGGAATTGAAAGAAAAAACTGTGATGCTTAAAATACTATTTTCAACCCTTATATTACCTTACCCCCCATGATTGAGATGTTTGTTTTGCCTAAAATGCTGTATAGTGTCTCCTTTCAGGAGAAAATTCTGTGGGAGAGAAATTTGACCAACTAGCTTTTTATTAGGGACAGAATGCTGATTAAATTTCAGGCATTATTTTAACTCAACTTGTCTTCCCAAGACTATTTGGGTTTAGTGTGAATATTGAGGTATTTTGCAACAACCACTGGCGAGAGCAAAGACCAACTACTGACTTAGAACTAAAAGGTTTTACTCAGAGGAGAAGGACTAGACTTTGGCAGTTTGGTCTTTATGCAGCAATTTCCAAGGATACACTTGAGTTTCAAAAGAGATATGTGCTTCCTGAAATCACAGGCCCTCACCTGGACAAGTCAGTGTCAATTCAAACCAACTTTTGTGTTTTCGTGTGAGAAAAGGAAAGCTCCTCATTTAAAGTTACATGTTGTATGTTCCCAGAATGTCCTGGTTCTTTTGCAAGGGCTGATTTTATGAGATGTCAATGATAGGAGGGGTCTTGGGAAATAAATTCCTATATCATTGTAAATAATTGTTTATACCATCAGCAGCCCTGGGACCTGGAATTATATCAGAAGTTCTTCTGGGGTTATATTTCATTTAGAGAGCCAGTCACACTTAAGGACTGAGTCCCTTATCTTTTGTCACTCAGCACTACCTTGTTTCCAGAAGCTTCCTTCTATCCCCGCCACTTTGGAAATAAAATCTGCCTTTCCACTTCAAACTGCATACCCTATAGCTCCTCATGCACAGGAAAAATTAACAAAAACATTTTACTATAGCATTGTGAACTGTAGCTATTGAGTATTGTTTTTCGAGAATAAAGGAAATCACATTTCCCCCCCTCATTCTGTCCACAATCACTTCTCATTTCTCACTTGAGGGGAGTCTCTAAAGGAGGCCTGTAAGGCACAGGCCTATTTGGGGGAAGCATGACATCACAGATGATTCGGTCCTTGGCCCTATCGGCTGGAAATAGTAACTAAGTCCTTTGTCTAAGCTGGTAACAGAGGAGCTGCAGAAAATCAAATTAGCAGCAGAGAAACTATTCGTCTTCATCTTCTTGTTTCCAGCCTGCAAATACAGATTGTTAAATATGCCTGTTCTCTAATCCTCATTAGGAAATCTTGAAGAATAGCAGGACAGGAAAAAAGGCATGAGGGTTGTGAGAAAACACCACCACTAAAAAATAATGCAAAGTCAGAATCGTTCCTTGTCATTCAGACTGTCTTACGTGTTTAGAGGTGGTAGAATTTGAAGTTTTCCATTAAATTATTTTATTTCAGTTATATGTGGATGGATGCCACGTATACAATCCCAAACATATCATTTTATTTCAAATTTTCTTTTCCTTGGACTTGAAGAGAAAATAATTTAAATGGAATACCCAGTGTATGAAATCATTTTGCATTCAGCGGTAGCCCCAGGAATTGTTAAGTTCACCGGTATATTAATGTCAGAAGGCAAAACCTTCACTAACAATAATCTAATGGTGATGCCACACACCACTAAGTCTCTATTATGGACGGTTTTATTTTCAGGCCCACAGACACGGGATTACAGGTCAGTGATAGCAAAGTATTCTTGAGGTATACCAAAGGCACCAAACATATCAGTGGGTGGTCCAGGAGGAACTGACATCAATTGCAGGTTTTTAATGATTAGAGTTCTAGTAGTAGTCACTGATGATGATGGCTACTGAACCAGTCACTGGGGATTGAATCATGTACCTGACTTCTCTTCAAAAATCTCTCCTGTGAAAATATTTCACTACATTTCAAAGCAGCTTCAATCATGAAACCATTCTAGTTTAAAATTTTTATTTGTTCCCCTCTTCTAGCATCCATTCTAAATTATGTCTCTAGTCTATCTGTCAGTTGATACCCTTCAATTTTTGCTTTATGGATACTGGTCTGTTTGCTGTGTCTTAAATGTGCCATTGCATGGCTGCCTCAGGGCCTTTGCACTTGCTCTGCTCTCTCCATAGATTCATCTTCCTCCACACAGTTCCTTTGTTTTTACTAAGGAGGCTTTCCCTAAATTCCTTTTAAAACTGCACCCTTCTCTCTCACTGGTTCTATACTCTATTTCCATTTTCCATGTTATCTATCATACTCTATACTTTAACTTTTTTTTCCTGTCCAAATGCACTGGAATGTTCTATGAGGGTCAGGATTTTTGTCTGCTTTGCTCACACTTTGTCCTTCATGTGGGGNGCACCCTTCTCTCTCACTGGTTCTATACTCTATTTCCATTTTTCATGTCATCTATCATACTCTATACTTTAACTTTTTTTTCCTGTCCAAATGCACTGGAATGTTCTATGAGGGTCAGGATTTTTGTCTGCTTTGCTCACACTTTGTCCTTCATGTGGGGAGTAGTAACTGGCATGTAGGTGCCCAAAGAAAATACTTATTGAGTAAATAACAGCAGAACCTGTTGTAAACTGCAGCCCTAAATAGGAACTCTCATGATATTTCTTTGATTTTCATATTTTTGAAGTCAGAAGAAAGAAACTTTAGGGTTACCCCACACCTGCTCAGTAATAAACTTCTGGGTCACAATAGTTGCAAACTGAAATGCCATCAGGATTTAGACAGTTAAATATAGGTGTGAAGCATCATTAAGGAGTGATGGGGCCTGTGACAAATAGTTGAGTTCATGTACTATTCTCCCTAAAGGCATTCAGAGTTGAAAAAAAAAAATTAAGCATAGCCCTGTCAGAAGAGAACCTGTTTACCTGTGGTTTTAAAGGTCAATAGGACCATGAAGACATTTCTAAGTCATACTGTTTTTTCTATCTCTTTCCAGCTATTCACTCAGGCTTGGGTATGTGCCTGATTCCACTTTAGGACAGGAATACTCAACTGATAAAATCTAATTACATTTGCTTCCCAACTAAATTGCATGTCACCTTCCCCTCTTGCGATGGAAATGGCTCCTCTTGGGTCCTCAGCGTCTGATTATTGCAAACCTAATTGATTTGCGACATTTCATTAATAAAGTTAACTAAAACTAATTATACATATTGAAAAGAAGTTTCCTGTGAAATGAATTATTCTATTTAGCTTAAGGGTTCTTAATTGTTAGAATGAATTGTTGAGGAGGATTGAAGCATTATTTTCTCTTGAGATCTTTATATATATATATATAAAATACATATATATGTACATACAATATAAATATGGATTGGTAGATGTTTATACCATAGTAACTGAAAAAAAGAAGAAAATGGTTAAAAATGAAGGTTAAAGGTAACAAACCATCCTCCTCAGAAGATAAAAATCACAAAATAGGTTGTGCATAGATCTCTTCATTTTAAGATGTCAAATTAGGATCTGTTACATTTATCATACAAAGGAAGCTAAAATCAATTTTTAAATCTTTTGACATGTATTATTTTATTCATAGCAAAAATTTCTCTTCACTGAACTGGTTCATATTGTATTTCTCACTCTTTAATTCAGATGCCATGTGTCTAATTCACCAATCTAATTAAATCAAAATTCTAGCATAAATCCAGAGGGAGCCTATACTATTTCAATTGCCCCAAACCAAGCAGATGCATTGTGGGTCAGTACTTTTCACAGGGTCATTTTCAACATTCCCTATTTGTTCAGTTATATGCAGATAAATATGTTCTACATAAAATGAAGATGAGCATTCATTAATGGTTTGCTGCTAAGTCACTTCAGTCGTGTCCGACTCTCTGCAACCCCTTAGACGGGAGCCCACCAGGCTCCTCCGTCCCTGGGATTCTCCAGACAAGAACACTGGAGTGGGTTGCCATTTCCTTCTCCAATGCATGAAAGTGAAAAATGAAAGTGAAGTCGCTCAGTCATGTCTGACTCTTTGCGACCCCATGGACGCAGCCTACCAGGCTCCTCCGTCCATGGAATTTTCCAGGCAAGAGTACTGGAGTGGGTTGCCATTGCCTTCTTTGCATTAATGGTTTAGAGTTGAATAAACCATGGCTGGGCCATTACTGTTACAGAATAGCCTTCTGTATCACATAAGAAGCTGTTCTCATCAATGACTTGAATTTACATTGCTTTTACACTGCCAAAGCAGGTGCCAAAGGATTTCCTTCTTTACATTAAATAAGACACTGAGTTGTTTTATCCTCTTGCTCTGTATACTGACTGCACTGGACAGACCATGAGGCAGCAAAATGCCCATCCTGTTCTTCCCCCTTGGTCTGAAACATCACTGAGGAGTCAAGGTTCAGACACTAGGTCAAAAGATGGCCTTTATCCACTGCCTGGTTTTATCTGCACTGGCTTTGTTTGCTTTTTATGGTGGCCAGCGCTGTGTGTAGAAGTATTTTGGCTTTGCCTGGGTAAAAGGAGAAGGAAGGCTGCTTCCGATGGGACTTTGGACTTGCAATGTGACATTGTTCCTCTTGTCCCAGGGACGCCCTGGGAGAGTCCAATATTTTGTTTCAAATCTGGAAAGGTGCCAAAGACCGAATTCTAGATAACTGGTTATCATCTGCCAAGTTTGTACTGTACTATTACATTTCTGAGATATTTTAGCTATTCCCTGAATTGAAAAAAATGACTCGTATATCTAAATCGTTTTCAGAGTCTTAAAAGGAATGGCTAGCTAGCTGAAGGGAGAGGATGACAGCACTTCTAGTATTGGTGAAAGTGCTTCCTGCCAGCAAAACCGCACCATGAAATCAAGAGGCCCATTCTCGGAGCTCTTTTAATTGTTAAAAATATCAATAGTAACCCCGTTCAAATTAGAATCTCCTATATAGTTGTATGCTTTGCATATCTAGCTATGTTATTTAAACCTAATTAAATCAAAATTCTAGCATAAATCCAGAGGGAGCCTATACTATTTCAGTTGCCCCAAACCAAGCAGATGCATTGTGGGTCAGTACTTTTGGTCATTTTCAACATTCCCTATTTGTTCAGTTATATGCAGATAAATATGTTCTACATAAAATGAAGATGAGTGTTCATTAATGGTTTAATGAATATTACTGTGAATAAACTATATGGAAAATAGGGTATTTACAGTAAACCTGTTATTCTATAAAGAAAAGCTATTTTTTGGTTTATTAAAAAAAAACACACACAAAAGCTCCACAGACAGCTAACATTTACTCTGCCTTTTTTTCATTGATAAGATTTGGATTCATACTTAACAATTCAAAACTCAGTCTACACCTCTATTATTTATGCTTTCACTGAAAAATGATACTATTAAATGTGTAAAAGAATATTGGATGGGTAGTTATGTCTTTTTCATAGCTAGTTATATAGCTATTTCAAATCCTTGATGCTTCAATGACTCAAAGATAAATTTGCTTTTAATTTCTTGCCTTATGTAACATATAACCATTAGTCCAGGAACCAAATTTAATTGAACTACTAGATATAAGTGACTGGAAAATAATTGAAACTGATATTAAATGATGGGATCACAGTAGAGGAACAATGGTGAATAAGAAGTTTAAGTATACACTATAAAAGGGGGTGATTATATTAATTAAAATTATAAACAAGCTATTATTCTTTTTTATACAATAAGTTGAAAATCCAGAGACTATTAAATAATACACATTTCCATAAATGATATAGATATAAATGATCTAATAGTTATTTTGTTTCATTCTTCAGTTGCTTAAAAAAATAAAGCTTTAGTAAAATCGGTATGATTGAGACCCATCTATTATTTTAGGAAAAATAAAATCTTACAGAATATAAAGAACGAAGAAAAAATACTGGCCTTTAAAAATGATCCTACATCTTTTCTAGTTTTGCTTACTTGGAGGCGTCAATGATTCAGTAAAAAAGCCAACAGCCATATATTAGGTCAACATAACTATGTGTACAATTTTAAGGAAACAAAAACCTGTAAAAACAAAACCTCTAAAAATTTTATAAGAATACATAAAATATTTAAATAAATATTTAAGTAAAACAGTTAATTCCACATATCTTAATATGCAATTAAAAAGGAAAGAGGAAAGGGTCTTGTGAGAGCCATACACCAGATAACCTACAGCTAAGAAAATTAGCATTTAAAAAATATTTTTAAATTTCAAAAGACATATAAAAGAGCCCAAAACTTTCTTACCAAGTAGCAATGGAAGTCTACTGCATTATTAATAATTTCTTTATAATAGCACTGTCTTATAGAACTTTCCATAATGATAGAAATGTTCTATATCTGTGCTAAAAAGTACAGTAGCCACAAACTACATGTGTCTATTGAGAACTTGAAATGTGGCTAGTATCACAGAGGAAGACAGTTTTTAATTGCATGTATAATTAATGTAAACAGCTATTTGGGACAGATGATTACCATAGATTTTAAGCTCCTGAATATTTTTATTCTTTTATATGTATTAACCATGTTTTCCCATTTATCATAAGCAGGTTTCAGCCTAAATATTTTTGTTTCTACAATATAAAACAAGCTCTGAAATGCTGTTTACACATTACTGGTTTAAATCGATAAAAGATCAAAGTTCTGTAGTTGTAAGTTGATGAAAGTTTTAAAGTGACAATACAAAGTTCAGAAGGCCCTTGGAAAACACTTTTTGTATTTCAATATAATGGCCATGGGTTGGAACGGGGCTTGAAGATTCTTCCAAAGGCAAAGTTGCTAGTTAGTGGAAGAACTGTATGATGTTAGTTCTTCAGTGGAAAATACTTTCTTAAGAATTAAGCATGTTTTTGCTCATTCATCTGAAACTTAAAGATCTGAAAAAGTTTAACATTGTACAGAATGTTTTTGTTCAGTGTTTTCTTATTTGTAAGCAAAATGTCGTAGTTATTTCAAAAGTTTTACTACAAATGTGTGAATGTTAATCAGAAACTTAGGGGCTTCCAAAATACAGGAGCAGAGGCTGATCCAAGGACCATTTCCAGGAGGAACGCCCCTGTATTATTATCCTGATTCTTCTACTTTAAGCCTGAGGGGGCGAATATGTAAAGAGTTCCTTCTGTTCAGTACTCTTAGGATGTAAAAGAAAGCTTCTAGTTTTGGTATCTTCCTAACTGGAACATATATTTTAATATATTTTCCCAGAGCTGGATTTTTGCTGAAAATGTGCATAGCCCAGCTTCCAAAATTTCAACTACATCTCACAAAAAAACCCCTAAAGATTTCCAGTGGCAGAACTCTGAAGAACGTTACTATTTTTGTCTTCCTAGATTAACGTAGTCCTAAATAGTTTTCTAACACCACTGTGGACTGCCTTTCAGCAAGTGTTTCCTACTTGTCAATCAAAAAGACAAGTTACCTCTAACATATGTCTGCCCACCCACCACCTATCTCATCTACGTTCTACTTTGATAAAATCCAGCCATGACACATTCAGAAAGGGACAAGCTACTCTTTTCATTTTCCTTGGAGGAACTAGAGAATGTCTCCCCTGTTAATTTGGGAAGCTGAGGATTTGTTCTTTGAGCTGAGTTTATGTCAGGAGAAAAAAATCCTGCTAGCTGGGTAAATCAAGGAGTCTTTTTATGAAAAATATCATATAGTCTGTGTGATAGGAGTTGAACAGACAGAGCACCCCCCCAAGTTGCTCTGGGAGGTTCTGAGTGGAATGCCCCACTGTGTGACTCCATGGGGCTTAGGTCTACCAGGGGTTAAACTGCTTTGGAATTAAAGGCTACCTCTGTACCCAGTTTCAGAGACCTTTTTCCTATACCGTATTGGAGTAATGGAGACTTTAGTAAGAAATAAACTCTGAGACATTCGGGTTTTCTGAACATGAACAGGTGGCTTCAGGGTTTATATATAGTCTTTAGACATATGCCTCAAGAAGTGAGATCTCGGGATCACAGAGCACCAGTTGCCCATTTGGTGGCTGATGAGAGAGTGTGATCATTTCCTTCCTGTCCCTCCTAAAGCCCTACATCGCATAGAAAGCAATGCTCAGAACAGTCACCTATGACCATGAGGAGATCCTTGCCAAGGGGTTGCAAATCTCTCACATGGTGTATCATCAATACATGAATATCTTGGTAATTTTGACATTGTTTATACTTAAAATCATGTTAGGGGGACTTCACTGGTGGTCCAGTGTAAGATTTCACCTTCCATTGCAGAGGATATAGGCTCAATCCCTAGTTGGGGAGCAGAAATCCCACATGCCTTGGGGCCAAAAAGCCAAATGATGAAATGGAAGCAATCTTGTAACAAATTCAATAAAGACTTAAAAAATGGTCCACAATAAAAAAAATCTTTAAAAAAACAAATTCATGTTATTAATAATATGTATGTTCTTTACATATTGGAAGGAATGGGCTCAGAATGTCATTCTTTTCTACAGCTTCTGTTTCTGTCCCCTAACAATAGTGTGTGTGGCTTTTTGTGCTACCTTCACGGTTGACACATTAGAGAAAATTACTAACAGATACAATGTTATAGGTATAAGCCAGTTACCTGGATGCAGACCTTCTGGAATGGCTTCAATGACTTAGTCAGATAAAGCCTGTCATTTTAGATCAGCTTTATCATACATCAATTTGTAAAGAAAAAAAAAAAAACATTAAGTGATTCACTGAAAAAGGTCAGATTTTTATTTTCTAATTTATAAAATAAGCATTAACACTACATCTTAAGAATGTTTTTGAATGGAATGAAGCCATCTGTCAACACCAAGAACATATTTTTCCTTATACAGACTTAGGCTCTACTGGGTGACCGTCTGTCAAGGGACCTCGTCCTCTTCCTGATTATAGTCAACATCTTCCCTCATACCCTTGTAGAAGAATGCTAGAGAAGGCGAAAAAGAGTTTTTGGGTCAACAATAATGCAATTTCTAAGGCATTTCTGTAGATATAACTACTAAATATAAGAAACATCCTTATAGATTAGATTTTTACTTGTGAATTAACAAACTTTGATATATGATTATTAGAGGATAATTGCTATACAACGTCATGTTAGTTTCTGCTGTACAATGGAGTGAGTAATTTATATGTATACATATATCCCCCTCACTCTTAGACCTCCTGCTCACCACCCCTGCCTCCATCCGACCCATCCAGGTCACCATTGAGCAATGAGATGAGCTCCCTGTGCTTTATAGCATGGTAGCGTGATTCTGTTTTACACATGTTAGGTAGTGTGATATATAATTCTTTTCATATAAAGCTTCAGTTCAGTTCAGTTTAGTCACTCAGTCATGTCCAACTATTTGTGACCCCATAAACCACAGCATGCCAGGCCTCCCTGTCCATCACCAATTCCGGGAGTCCACCCAAACCCATGCCCATTGAGTCAGTGATGCCATCCAACCATCCCATCTTCTGTCATCCCCTTCTCCTCCTGCCCTCAGTCTTTTGCAGCATCAGGGTCTTTTCAAATAAGTCAGCTTTTCACATCAGGTGGCCAAAGGATTGGAGTTTCAACTTCAGCATCAGTCCTTCCAATGAAAACCCAGGACTGATCTCCTTTAGGAAGGACTGGTTGGATCTCCTTGCAGNAGGGGGCTTCAGGAGGGGGCAGACATATGTATACCTGGGGCTGATTCATGTTGATGTTGATGTATGGCAGAAACCAACGCAATATTGTGAAGCAAGTGTCCTCTTGGAATAAACAAGAAAAGTGCATCTAAGTTGGAGACAAAAAAAAAAATTGATCATATCTGTGGGAAATCCTGCGCCAGAAACCCTGGTGCATCTTCTGGACTAGATACACAAGTTGCAAAATCCCCATCCTCTTCCTGCTTCCTTCTTCTCATGCCTCCACTTTCTCCATCACAGAGCATCAGAACTACTTTGGAATCGATGAGAACCTCGGCCCTGTGGCAGTCAGCATCCGGAGGGAGAAGGTGGAAGACCCCAAAGAGAAGGAAGGGCCCCAGTTCAACTACCGAGTGGTTTTCAGGACAAGTGAGGTACTGGGCGCTCGTGGCGTCTGCCCTGGGCTGGGCCTCTGGTCACTACCTGGGTTGTTTCCCACAGTGGGTTGCTTTTATTGTCGATGTTGCTCACACCAGTTAAGATAACTGAAAGGGCTTACACTGTTTGGTTCCGAGTGAGATATTTGCAAACTTGTGATGTGTTAAGTGGCAGTGATTTTACTGTCACCTCACAGGACAGAAAGGATAAAATCATCAGAATGCAAGGTTCTTGGGCATAAGGCAGAGGACAAATCTGAACTATATGATTCAGGTCAAAATTGAAAAACAACTGTAGAATCAAATGCAGAAAACCAGGAAGCCACCCCTGAGGTGAGTTTGGCTTAGCGTGTCTATGGGTCCAGGAGCTCTTTGGACCCACACTTGCTCCCACCAGCAGCCAGGTTACTCCTCCACTGGTCTTGCTTTGAGTGAAAAGTGCGGCTGTTACACAGATGGCTGATGCACGTAGATGGGAATGTTGATTTATATAAAGACCCAGATCTGATTTGCACTTTAGTTTTTATCCTCTTGACCATTGTAATTAGATGGGAATGTGTTGGTCACACAGTCCTGAATGTGTATTTTGGCGACTCCTGGATCTGAGTTCAGAGAGCCCCTCAGAGGCTTTGCCCAAGCCTAGTACCCGGTGTCTGCTTGCCTGGGCCCAGGTTCTGGGCCATAAGTAGGAGAAAAAAGCCCTCTCTGAAGATGGCATATTTTAAGTTGTGGACCTGTGCCATCCAGTTCAGTAGCTGCTAACTACAGGTGGCTATTTGAATTTAAGGGAATCGAATAAGAAATATGGTTCCACGGCCACACCTGTAACAGGTCACTCGCTTCACAGCCACTTGGGGGATGATGGCTCCCGCCAGTGCAGCGGGAGGACGATCTCATCCCTGCAAAAGGTCTTGTTGGACAGCGTGCCCTGGGCACTGTGCAAGTGCTAGGCGCCACTGTGACCTCCATCACCGCGGCTGCTCTGTAGCAGGAGTGGAGGGTAGGGGCTAGGGTGGGGTGAGAGCCAGGCCGCAGGGCTGGCAGTGCTGCTGGGTTCCTTTCTCGGCACATTAGACCTGGGATTAGATCCGCTGTGTCAGAATGGTGGCTCCATGAGGACATATCCCAGATAGGGAGGAAGAGCCTTCTTGGACCTGAGTCACTTGCCCCTAGGGGTCTCAGAGTGGCCTCACCCATCCTCGGGAATTGTCAGCATTGGAAAGTTAAATAGAAGAACATGAAGAGTAGAAGACAGAAAAAAAAATAAGAAAACAAATCAAAAGGAAAAATAAGGAAAAAAAAGAGTAGACAAAAAGATGCCGGACCATGGGAGAAAGGAAAGGGAAGGACGGAGGAGGTGGCCGTGACCGGCCCAGCCCTGGGGCTCCTGGCCCGTCAGCACTGTCGGCTCTGGTTGCGGGGGGTGTGTCTTTATGTCTCCCTGGTGGGCATTGCCCCCTCCTCCTCATGCCTTGGGCACAGCTGGGTATGTCAGCCCCACCCAGCTCCTTCCTGACTTCTGTCTACCTCTGTGTAAAGACTGATGGAGGTTGAATCTGCTGCTTCAGACTGAGAACTGTAGTCTCCTGTACTCACTTAGAAAAGAGCCTTCTCTTGTCTTCCTCTTTTTTTTTTTAAAGCAATTGAAACATGATGCTTTAAAGAGTCAAGGTTAACTGAAGTGTGTGCTATTTTGCCCCACAGCTGACGACGCTGAGAGGAGCAATTTTGGAAGATGCCATACCCTCTACTGCCAGGCATGGGACTGCACGTGGGCTCCCGCTCAAAGAAGTTCTGGAATACGTCATTCCTGAGCTCAGCATCCAGTGCCTGAGGCAAGCCTCCAGCTCACCCAAGGTCTCAGAGCAGCTGCTCAAGCTCGATGAGCAAGGGGTGTGTATCATGATTGAGACTGAAGTGTGACGCTTGGTGTCCATGGTCCTGAATGTTTCAGTTTTCCCATCCATCTCCCTTTTAAGATCATTTGTTTTTAACACCTTAAAGCATTTTCTCTCCAGTTTTTCCCAAATGTGCCTCTATTACTAGTTAAGATGCATTACTATTATTAAGTAATGCATCTCCTGCTGAGTTGTGACTTGCACTGTTTTTTTAAAAGATGATTGTGTACTTGTTTTATTTTTTAAATCACTTATTTTTGGCTGTGTTGGGTCTTTGTTGCTACACCGGGTTTCTCTAGCTGTGGCCAGCAGGGACTACTCTCTGGTTGTGTGATGACTTCTCATTTGGTGGCTTCTCGTGTTGCATGCAGAGCACAGGCTCTAGGCGCAAGGGCTTCAGTAGTTCACGTATGTGGGCTCAGTAGCTGTGGCTTGCAAGCTCTGGAGCACAGGCTCAGAAGTTGTGGCTCAAAGGCCTAGTTGTTCTGTAACACGTGGAATCTTAGTTCCCAGACTAGGGACTGAACCCCTGTCCTCTGCATTGGTAGGTGGATTCTTCATCACTAGACCACCAGGGAAGTCTGTGACGTGCATTATTTTTATCAAGGTCTGGTGTGTCCCAGCCAGCAGGAGCAGCTCTGATTCCTGACTGTTAGAGACTGCTAGTGTCTTTCCCCAGGGTTTTTGTAGTTGCTGTTGTTGTTTTTTGATTTATTTATTTCGTTTGTTTATTTGGCTATGCCTGGTCTTAGTTGCAGAATGTGGGTCTGTGATGTGGCATGTGGGATCTAGCTCCCTATCCAGGGGTCAAAGCTAGGCCCTCTGTGTTGAGAGCATGGAGTCTTTGCTGGGCCACCGGGGAAGTCCATCCCCCGGGTTTAAAGAACTCACATTGGACCTTTCCCTGAACTAACATTTATTGTTGTTTACTGTGTGCAAAGCATCAGGATTATGGATGGCAGTGAATAGCATGCATCAGGAGAATCGAGAAGCTGAGACCTGGTCCTTTCTCTTGGGGAGATCACTGTGGTAGAGCACAGAGGCCCTTGCAAGGCAGAATGTGGCCGTGGTGGGTTTGAAGAGGCAGAAGTGCAGTGTGTTCTGGGGAAAGAGATTTGAGTAGAATTCCAAAAGGGAGATATGAGTACTTAGCTCTTTTAGAAACTGTGACTCTTTTCAAGGAAAGGGCGCACGCAGGGAAGCTGAGAGTTAAAATAACAACAATAAGCATAGAAGAGTGAATGCTGGGCTAAGGCTTGTGCACTTGGTATGGGAGGCAGTAGGAAGCACTGAAGGTTTTTGAGTGGGACATGACATGCTGGTAGTTNGAAAGGGCGCACGCAGGGAAGCTGAGAGTTAAAATAACAACAATAAGCATAGAAGAGTGAATGCTGGGCTAAGGCTTGTGCACTTGGTATGGGAGGCAGTAGGAAGCACTGAAGGTTTTTGAGTGGGACATGACATGCTGGTAGTTGTGCTTTAGGAAGATTATTCTGATAGAAGGGAATTGGACAGTCTGGTGAAGGTAGAGCATGGTGGCCTAAAGCCCATTATGTGAATCACATAATAATCAATTATTTGATTATTGACGTCATCCAGGAGAGAATGATGGACAGGATGTAGATGCTGGCCCAGAAATCTTTTAAGAGGTCTTTTAACTTCAGATGCAAGATAATTTGTAGGCAAAACTGAGAGGTAGGTGCCCAAGTGTATGCAATTTGTTTTAAATGAGTGGATTTCTGTTTAAGTCCCTCATGGCTTAAACAGTTAAGAGTCTGCCTGGAATGCCAGAGACCTGGGCCGGGAAGATCCCCTGGAGAAGGACATGGCAACCCACTCCAGTGTCCTTGCCTGGAGAATCCTATGAACTGAGGAGCCTGGCGGGCTATAGTCCATGGAGTCGCAAAGAGTTGGACACAATTAAGCGACTGGCACTTTTCACTTTTCTTTCACCTGGTTTAAACAAAAGAAAAAGACAATTTTGATGTCCTTCCAGAATTTTCCAAGGAAAATATTTTGGCACATTTTGGTGGGAAGATGTGGTATTCCCTGGTTGACCCAGTAGCACTCATTGCATTGTATTAGTAGAGTATTTGATACTTGGATGGCTGAAATTCTAAAAGAGATGAAGTTGTAATTGTTCTAGCAAAGTAACACTGCATTCTCAGCCGGAGGAAGCAGGCACCATGATATTCAGAATGGATAATCCTGAGATCTGCTTTTCTCAACATTGAGGCCTGACATATTCAAACCAACAACTAATCCCAAGTAGTTGACTTCTAAAATTGCACAGGAGCATTCACCATGTTTATCGCTAGTAAAGTGTGTGGTATGTAATGGCTGTGAGGCAGCTGAGAAAATCCTGTTGTCATGGAGAGGCAGAGCAGGTGTGTTGCTGCTGGTCTGGGGACTCAGGGTTCGGGTGAGCTTGGTGTGAAGTATTTGTCCATGAGCCAGACTTGGGTCTGCTTGCCTGCACAGAGTCAAGCCAGGTTGTGGTAAGGGTGAGCTCAGTGTTTATTTTAAGGAAACCAGTGCACCCTATAGTTGCAATTATATGTTTCTAGTGCCTTTTTTTTTTTTTTTGAGGTTATATTTATTTGACTCTGCTATACTTTATTAATAGTGTACAATATGATGTCTTGACTTCCCACAACTCTTAATGATATCTAAAGGTATCTTAGTGGTATCTTATCTCATATTCTAGTTTCTAAAGGGTCTTTAAAAGTTACACTCATCAGTTGGGGTGTTTGAGAGTTTCTTCCAGTTAGTGCTGTTTTTATCCACTTTGCTAATAGAAAAGCTGCCCAGGGAAGGAATGGGCCAATTTTATGTTACTATTCTTAAGGGGTTTTAATCTCAAAAAATTACTTACAAAGGATAGACTGTTGGTTTCTAGTTTCTTGGAGTTTGGAATCTATTCATGGTTTGACACTGAGTTGATCTGCTCTGTACAAGAGATGCTATAATAGTGAGAGGTATAGTAGGTCCCAGATCGTTCATTCTGTTCTTTACATTTGATAAGGTGTGTTGAGCAGAAAGACTCCATGCCATGGAGAATAATAAAGAAAGTAATACTGAGCAGTACTTGAAAGTTTTGTTACTTTATCTACATAAATTCATCAACTTCTAAGATCCCATTTTTTTTAAGACTATCCTAGTTTTTCTAACAAGTGAATTCATAAGATTATATAAATTGATTAAAAAAATGGAGTATAGTTACAATGTTGCATTCGTTTCAGATGTACAGTAGAGTGATTCAGTTATACATATATATGTATATCTGTTCTTTTTACTGTAGATTATTATGGGGTGTTGAGTAGAGCTCCCTGGCTATACAGTAGGTCCTTGCTGTTTATCTTTTTTATATTGTGTGTGTGTGTGTGTGTGTGCTAAGTCACTTCCATTGTGTCCAACTCTTGGTGATGCTGTGGACTGTAGCCCTCCAGGCTCTTCTGTCCATGGGACTCTCCAGGCAAGAATACTGGAGTGGGCTGCCATGCCCTCCTCCAGGGGATCTTCCCNGATGTTAGTTTTCTGAATGTTGAGCTTTAAGCCAATTTTTTCAGTCTCCTCTCTCACTTTCATCAAGTGGCTCTTTAGTTCCTCTTCACTTTCTGCCATAAGGGTGGTGTCATCTGCATATCTGAGGTTATTGATATTTCTCCCAGCAATCTTGACTCCAGCTTGTGCTTCCTCCAGCCCAGCATTTCTCATGAATCTCCAGTACAAGCATTTCTCACTTCACTCTACAAATGTTATTGTGCCATAATTTTGAAAAGAAATCACCTTAAAAGTTTTTTTCTGTTTTAATTTTTCATAGAAGTAATATATGTATGTGGTGCAAGTGCCTAGTTATGGAAATGTATAAAGTAAAAGTACACATCTCTTAATTCTCTATTTGTCTTTCCAGATCTACTTCCCAGAGATATTTACTACTAATAGTTTTTTTATGTATCCTTTAGAACTTTTAAAAAAGTGCACCCATGCATATAAATGTGTATATCCATGGCTTCTCATTTTATGCATTATATGTTCTGTACTTTGGTTTCCTTAAAAAAAAAACAAACAAACAGTAATATGGCTCATAGAACCTTCTACATCAGATACACAAATCTATCTCACTCATTTTGATAGCTATATAGTATTCTGTTCATTGCACTGAAATATGATAATGGATATAATCAGCCCCTAGTGGGCCTTGGGGGCTTTCCAGGTGGCTCAGAGGTAAAGAATTTGCCTGCCAATGCAGAAGACTCAGGAGATGCAGGTTCAGTCTCTGGGGGGAGAAGGTCACCTGGAGGAGGAAATGACAACCCTTTCTAATATTCTTGCCTGGGAAATCCCACGGACAGAGGACCCTGGTGGGCTCTAGTCCATGGGGTTAGAGTCAGGCTAAGTGACTCAGCACACATCATGGGCCTTAAGGTTTTTTTTTTGTTTCCTTCTATTTCCCTTTTTTTGGATGTAAAAAAGCCTCAATGATCATATTTATATATATGCATTTTTTTCCTTATATGATTATACTGATAGAAAATTCCAAACATAGTTGTCAATACAAATTATTTATACACTCTAGGTTTTTGGAAGATACTTACAAAATGTCCTCTATAATGGCTATATTAAGATAACAAAAAAATCTGACTTGTATAAAATTTTGCATTTTTTTCTCAGTCTGATAAGTGAAAAATATATAATTGTTTTGGTTTACCTTTTTTTGGTTATGAATGAGGTTGAGCTTATTTTTGCAGTTATTTTTCTACTAGTTTGCCTAGTTATGGCCTTCACTCATTTTTCCATTGGGTTCATTGTTTCTCGTTTTAAAAAGCTCGTGTAGAAAATTGGCATTTTACATGTAATGTGTGGCAAATAGCTTTCCTAAGTTCCTGTTTATCTTTTGTGATTGTTTCCAGTGCTTTTTACTATACAACCATTTTAATTTTTTTATGTAGCCAAATTCATCAATATTTTTCATTATGGTTTGGGGATTTTTTAAAGTAAGAAATTGTTTAAAGTTAATGAATTACTCAAGAAGATTGTGTAAAGTTTTTTTTTTTTTCTAGCAACAACGTATACGACTTTTTGAGTTTTACTATCACGTTGTGGTACAGGAGAATTTTGGCATTAGAATACATTTTTGACTTATTTTTTGGTGGTTTTTTTGTCATAGCAAAAATTTTCCCGTGAGATTTTTTTCCTATAAAATGCCACTCTGGTGTAAAATCTGTGAACTCTTATAGGGCTCTAGTGTACCTTAGGGAAAAAAATAGAGACAGGGTTGACTTGCCAGGATCATTCTCCAGAGGGTTAATGGTGGTTGTCTATGATCTGAAATCTAGAGTGAGTTAGAAGGAAAGCAAAAGAAATTCCAAGATAAACAAAAAGTACGAACGGAGGCTCATGATAGGAAAGTCTGAAAGCACATGCCAAAAAAGGGGAAAGAAAAGTCACGTTTGATCTTAGCCTTGATCTTAATAATCCTCAAAAGCTTTAAAGATTTGTTATATATTTTGCCTAGTGTTTCTTATCTGTTCATGCAAATATGCAGGCATTTAAAAAATCTCTAAGTGATTTTGCTCTCAAATCAGTGCTAATGTTTTCATTAAAACACCAATGACCCAAAGAAGACATTAATGGCACCTTGACAAGAATCTGTGAAAGACACACACACACACACACACACACACACACACACTCTCTCTCTCTCTCTCTCATTGGATTTATGTTTTATACACTGCTGTATTCACTTGTGATTATCTTTGTCACTAGATATTTAAAAATATATAAATATAAAATACACAATGACTGTATAATATTCCATCATATGGCTTAATGTAATGGGAATTTAAAAGAATAGATTTGTATTTCTCGCAAAAATCCACTCTGTTAACCCAGTATATCAAACGCTAGAACACAGTCAGGAAATCATTACATAGAAATCACATCAGATTATTTTCCATTCCTGATAAAGTGGCAGCAATTAACTGTGTGAAGGTTAAGTGCTGGAAGACATCATGGTATAAAGTATTTTATGTGAGATGACATCATTTGAACGGAAGGAGAATTCGATGATTAAAGCTGGGTTAATGGAACGTTCTTGTTCTAGCAGCATACCACATAATCTACAAGTATGTAAGATGCATCTGAAGTGCATAGCAAGAAGAGTTTGGGTCCAAAAGTGAAGAAAAGCCTATATGATGATCGAATTGTAAATGGATGAAGTTTAGAAGAAATGCTGTGAGGTTTTTCTTTTTTTTCTTCCATTTATTTAGAAAAAAAAGAATTAGTGTTGATTAAATTCAGCCACACTCACAACTATTTGGGGTTAGTGAGAGGAGCAGGACTGTAAAGAGTCACAAGAGAATCACTGGTACTTTATCATTGATCAGCACTAAGGAACTCTGCCTGCTAGTATGCAGGATGTCTCCTGGGCACAAGTTCCCTTTTGAGCATTCGCCACTTGGCTTTATGGCATCCTTGAGTTGATTTTTGCCCTCATCTATAACTTACAAGTTAGACACTGTGCTATTAGTGCTGCCGAAAGTTCTAGATCTAAGCAGCTGGTAACATTCTGTCTCCCAAGGATGTCCCTTTATCACAGAGAAAATCATGCCTGCTTAGTTCTGTTGACATGCCTCTCCTCTCAAACATGATCACAGGGAGCCCAGACTCACCTCGGTCTTTTGACCCACATCAATGAGCCTCTGTCAAAACAACAGACATTTGACCCAATCCAACTGACAGCTCTCAGAGAGTCTATATGCACTGGGAAAAATGTTTCAGAGAGTCATCATTTGAGAAGTCACTGGCTTAAAATAAGGTACCCTTGTTTGCAGACTGACTGATTAGTATTATATTCAACTAAAGTTTTAGAAACTGTGCTTATAGATAAATGTGTTTATATTAAAACTATGCTTATAGATAAATATGTATTTATATTAAAAGCTGAAAGAGTGATGTATAATTTGATTTGGAAAGATAAACACTTTATATATGTAAGATATGGGTTGTTCAACTCAAGAACTTTTTTAAAAAGTTCATCAGAACAGAAAGATAAAAAAAGATAAATTTCAGTTAAGTTTTGGGAAAATAGAGATATCAAATCTTAAGTTTTAAATTATGAACTACCATAATTTTCTTACTTGTTTCCCAACTAAAGAAGGAATTCCTAGAATTTCTGATTATTGAAGTTAAAGGTAAGATGATAGGAAAATGTTATAGATCTTGCTTTTTTCTATGAGGAAAACAGAACTTGATTTCCAATTATAACTTTCTAATAATTATCCAGTAATTAATTGGCCCAATAATTAACTGGTCTTAAAAAGCAGGCAGCCTAATATAGAGCAGACAGTGTGGGTAGCAACAAAGAGCACAGAATCAAAATTGTGTTCAAATCTTGACTCTTAACAGTTACCAAAATTGAGTAAGCTACTTATCACATTATTACTCAGTATCCCAATCTATAAAATGGGGGTGAGGCAGTGACTATTATAGAGGGATGTTGCGAGGATTAAATAAAACACAGTATTGAAAGGCTGAACATTGTTTGGTGCATTCAGTCAGCCAGTCCAGTCGCTCAGTTGTGTCCGACTCTTTGCGAGCCCACGAATTGCAGCACGCCAGGCCTCCCTGTCCATCACCAGCGCCCGGAGTTCACCCAATAAATGTTAGTTTTGTTAACAATGTTATTTTATTGAAAAGCCCAGAAAATAGCCTCTAGGTAATCATTTGAGCAAGCCAGAGGTGCTGTCACTTGTGCTTCTCTAGCTTTAAGGTCCTTTTGAATCATGTGAAGATCTTGCTAAAATGCAGATTCTGACTCAGTCGGTCCAGGTGGGGTCTGAGAGTCGGAATTTCTAATAAGCTCCCAAGTGGTACTCGTGATGCTGGTCTGGGGACCTTGACACCTGAGGTAAATGTGGCGGTTCTCAATAGGGGAGAAATGGGGAAAGGAGAGACAGGGGAAGTGCAGACAGTATGTACAGATTTAAAACACTTCCCAGGTGATTTTCATCTGTTTGCCTTACCTGCTCCGTGATGCCTGAAGAACCACTGCTTTGATATTTCAACCTTTTATTCTTTTCATAGCTCTTTTTCTTATTCTTTACCTTTCTCTTGCCTTATTTTTTTAAAAAAATTATTCATTTTAATTGGAGCTTCCTTGCCTTAGACTTTTAAAGCTTTAGATTTAAAGCAATTGTATTAATGCTTAGTTATTCCATTAGTAAGACTAAAGCAACACTTGTAAGTCACTATATTGTAATAGGAAAGGTTTCTAACATTTCTACAATATAAGGATCTGAAAATGTATTTAATGTTTTCCACAAATTAAGCCAAAATCAGACAAACAGGCAAGAAAGTGACTTTAATAACAATACAAGGTAGTTGGGTGTGGTGCATACTATCAAAGGAGTTAAAACCCCATGGGGAAAGGAAAGTTGTACTGGTTCTTATGAAAGGGGCCAGAATCAAACTTGAAACCACATTAGATATTCCACCCAGTCTGAAAGGTAGAAGGAAGAGAGGGTTGGTTTTAAATGGTTTCCTACCCCAGCGGCATTGAGATGAGGCGAGACCTATATCTAAAAAAAATATGTACTTAGCTTGACCAACATCTCTCTAGGACAAAGACCATTTTTATACTTTGGTGTGTCCTCAGGACCTAAGATCTCTCAGATCCATTGCATTCCCTCAGTAAGTATCTTCTACTATTGTTGATATATTTCATACATATAATTCTTCCTTTTCCAAGGCAGATAAGAGGAGCTTTGATTAAAATAAGAAATAACTAAAGAAAACTTATAGAGGAAATTAGCAATCATTAACTCTCTTTAAAAATACAGAATTATATCCATATAACTTTTATTACAGTATATTGCTACAATTATTCTATTAAAGAAGTACAGAACCAAATGTGTATACGTCAGTATTCTTACTCTCAAGTTAACTATGTAGCCAAAGTACTTTAATTCATTGATCTAAATGAGATTTTAACATCATCTGATGAAGAACAAAGCAGCTTTGATTATATGAAGAGAATAAGAAATCCCATAAAACTTGACCCAAACTGAATGGTTATTAATGCTATGATTTTAAATATTAAGGGCATATAGAATTGGTACTTGGACTATGAAAAATAAAGCATACCTTTTTCTTACCCATTTTTCCAATTTGTGTTATAAAAGTAAATGGGCAGCACAATTTAAAATATTCTTGACTATAGGAAAATCAAATGATAACTGGAAGATTCTAGACACTTACTTCTAGTATATACATATATATTCTTTGTTAGTAAAATATTTAGAAAGAAATTTTGGTTTTCATAGTCAAGGAAATTTTTTCCTACAGTGATCATCTGCAATGAAGAGAAAGGATCAAAATCAGATAGAAAACTTTTAATGTTAATACAACCACAGCTAAGATTCACTTGTCATGTTATGATTGTTCTAAACATATATTTTGTTTTCTAATTGTCAAGTTTGTCATTAAAATAACCACCAAACAAAGCATCTGCCAAATTTATAACTCTTTAGATTTTTTTTTTTTGCTGTGATGTATTTTAGAGCTTTAATAAGATAATAGTAGTAATTTGCCAAATCATTTGCCTATTACCTTAAATCCGCAGATACTTCTAGATTTAAGATGGCTTTGTATATTAAGCCATTGAAAAGCTGATTTTTCATAGCTGAAATTCATATTGTGATTAAAAATAAAAAATGTAAAGTGATAGCTAAATTTAGGTGGGAAATGGAACAAAATTTTCTTTTGCTGTGGAAGCTTTAGTGTACTGTTTTAATAGACACTAATGAGAAAAGAAACAAATCGTGTTATCCAATGACTTCAGACAATTTTGAAAGAGAAAATTTATAATCATTTTGAAGAAAATAATAGTACTTTCCAGTAGTGATGGGTTAACAAGCTGATTTTTCCAATTTGCTAGACAACACGGATAAGTGTTTGGTTACTTTTTTTATACTTGGACATTTTGTTGCTCTGGCTCTGTATTTTTTTTATTGCCACAGTCTGTCTTCAAAACAGCTTTTAATTTTTTATAACACTTGGATGTACTTCAAACTTCTAAATAAAATTTTTAATTTTTCAGACTGCTCTGAGAGGCTCTGGCATTGCTCAGTCATGACTGAGCAGGAAAAGGACTAAGTAAACTAGTGAGCTTGGGGCAAAAGACCGGGAGCCTGCATCAAGCAGCCAAAACATCTAAGTGTGATGGGTCTGGATCTTGGTCCCTGTATCAAATTTGAAAACAAAACACAGCAACTGTCAGCTGCGTTAAAAGAACACTGTGAAAGCACAGATAAAACTATAGGAGACGTGAATCATGCATTTTAACTGTGAGTTTCAAACTCCTTTTCGAATGTGTGAATGTGTAACTCAGTCGTGTCCAATTCTTTGAGACCCCATGGACTGTATGTAGCCTGCCAGGCTCCTCTGTCCATGGAATTTGCTATGCAAGAATACTGGAGTGGGTTGCCATGCCCTTCTCCAGGGGATCTTCCCAACCCAGGGACGGAACCTAGGTCCCCTGCATAGCAGGCAGATTCTTTACTATTTGAGCTGCCTGAGAAGCTCTCAAGTATTTTACCTGGGCTTTGGGTAAGCAGCAAATTTTCTTTCATTATTTTTCATCTAGCACAGGATAAGAATTAGTCATAGTAACAACAACAACAACAACAGTAATAAGCAGCAGCCGCAGCAAAATAACCCCAAATTATATACCAACACACACACACAGCTTTTACTAAAAGTAGGAAAAGAAAAAACAAGAAACTTGAATAATTCACAAAGTCACAGTTTGAGCACTAAAGCAGGGTAAGAGGGGGAAAGCAGAGATTTGAGCTCAGAGCTCCTGGGATGCAGAGCATTGCCAAAGCAAGAGTGACTGGGAGACACTTTATAAAACTTGTCTCCCTTTGGCTTCAATGGAAGAAAACCAGCTTTCTTTTGGGTTGGATGATGGGCCAGTTGATTCAGTTTAAGATCAAAGAAGAATTGAGCTAGAAATCGAGGCCTCATGATGGATACAAAAAACAAGGGAATTAGGAAGAAAAAAGAAGGGGGCTGCAATAGAGTAGATAATGGACTAGATACTACCAATCATGAAAACTTTAGCAAAATGTTGAGATTCAGCAACTTGGGGCCACTCCCTGATTCTTCAGCCAGGTTGTAGAAACTTGTAACTGTAATCTAGGGGATGGACACTTGGACCTAATGATTTTCCAGAGCAGATAATTTACCAGGAGAGCTATTTAGACAGTTTTGAGGAGCACAAACATGGGCTAAAAGGGTAATTGTTTTAGACTTTATTTTTTAAAGCAATAACTAGGAAACAAAAGGAATCAAGGAATTTTATCACTAGAGGGACCTGAGGTTTGAGTTGTTAAGTAACTCTAACAGCACATGGCCAGTTATGTGGGAGTCTCCATTCCCAGCTCTCTGTGCTTCCTTGCCTCTGCACCATCTTCCAGATGGGTGTTGGAATCCATCACAGTCTCCAGAGAGATTATCCATGTGGTGGGGCCTTGAGAGCTAGGGAAACACTTAACAGGCAACAAGGGAAACAGGCAGTTTCCTTTAAAGAAGACTTACAAAGGTGTTACAGCTTATGCTAAGGAGAATAAACCTTGGAGACCCAGGCTGGTATAACTACCAAGAGAATCATGCTGGAGATGACAGCAGCTTGAAGAGGAGACAGAGGTTGTTCAAAAAAGTTATAAAACAGAGCAGCAGGGTGCCAGATTTCCTCCCTGCCTCACTATTACTCTCATCTAGCAATGACACTAGAAGTAGCCAGGTGGAAAATGTGATCCCAAGGGAAAATGAACACCCAAACTTTCACCAAGAAGCCAGGGCTCCAGAGGGCCACTCGTGGGTGTTTGATACTTAATCAAGCCACCAGCAAAGAAAGATCAGGTAAAGAGGCCCACAATGTGCTCAACAGCTCAGGGCAGGAGACTCTTCTGGAGACAAAGCATCTGGCATTGTGGGTAGATCGGGCTGGACATTTAAGAGAAGTGGAGAATGGGGTGCTAGGTAGAGGGGTGTATGGAGGGAAGGCATCAGCAAGAGGTTCTGCTCGGTCTTGGAAGCAGAAGAATTTCTCCTAAAATCCCCCTCAGTGACAAACGTGCCCTGGCCAGGGCTGTGGGGATTGGCTTGCGCGGAGAAGCTCAGTTTTCCTTCTCCCCAGTTAATTCGATAAGGACTCAGCATCCCGGGCCAAGGACCCAGCGTTATCCTGTTATCCTTTGAAGAGGGGTGGTGGGGAGGTGAACCTTGCTGGTGCCTGACAGAGTGTGGGGACAATCAAGTACTCCTTTAATGTGGCACAACTTTTAAAGGGACTCCCGCCTCCAGGAGTAATATGCTCAGATCACAGTTTAAAGACACGAGTTAGCTAAAAGCCTCGGGAAGAAAGTTTCCTTGGTTGCATCCCATCTCTGCAGATGCCTCACTTGTGCTCCAGAGAGTTTGGTCAAATCAGAATGAAACGTCGGGGGCATGCGGCAAACAAGATCAGATTGCTTCTTCCCACATCTGATTTGGGGAAGGTCCTCCACCGCCCAGTGGGTGCCGAGGGGACCTTAGCTCGCGCTCGCCACCGTCTCCGAGAGCCTCCCGGCACCGCGCCCGCAGCTGACACCTTGGCACGAAACTGACACCCCCGCCCCAGCCCCCCAGCTGGCGGGGCGGTCCGCGCCACTCACCCGCACTCGCTCGGGACGCTGCGCGGGCGTCGGGCCGAGCTGGCGGCGCCGGTTCTGGGTGCGCCCTCGCTCCCGGGGCCCGCTGGGTTCCTCCTCGTGGATCGCCGTCTCGCGTAGGCAGAGCTGCTAGTCGCGCGTCTGCCCGGGCGCTCAGTCGCCTCAGGCCCTTGGCTGACTGGCACTGGAATCGTCCTCTCTGAGGCAGCTGCAAATTTATAGCGAGGGGCGTTGCTGCTTCGAGGGTTCCAGGGGCGAGGCTGTGTTTTGCGCTCTCTCCTCCTCCGCCCCGCCCGGGAGACCCTCTCGGCCCAACCCCCTTTCCTCTCCAGATGCTGACGGAAGCGGGATGATGCCACAGTCATCCCCGGTGACACTTACTAGATCTGCGAGTACCTGGCACTGAACCCGGCATCGGGGAGGGAGTGGAGAAGGGGGGAGAGCCGAGGGTGCAGGACCAGCCATTTACACCAACATCCGGTTACTCCACTTTTTTTCTTTTAAAACTTGGGAAACTTTTAAGGATGAATTAGGGAACTTCTTTCTCTTCCCTGGATGTAGCTCAAACTTTGATAAAATCATTGTTGATCAAAGATCGCTGCCGTAGATTTTAATTTCAGAGTTGTTACAAAGTGAAAGGGTGTACATTCATTTCCTTCTATTGGGGTATGTTGTTGGNACTAGAGTTGAATCGATTTCCTAGAATTTAACTGTAAGAGAAGGAAGTTTTATATGGCAAATGCTAAAAAATGGAGATGCTTAGAAATGAAGTATCTGGAGAAAGCAAGGTTGGTATTTAGGATGGCAAAGAGGATATATTAATATTTTGACCCATGTAAAAGCTCAATAGACTTTCAGATATAAAAATTCTAGAAAAGTGTATGACATTTGCAAAACCGTGTTTGAATTTAACATTCTGAGGAAAGATACAGAGAGGAAGCTGTCCCAATTTAATTTTAATTCCCATTGTCTTCAGAATCCAGATATTTTCCACTATATTTCTTATTTTGTTCAATTCTGGTGAGTGGCTCCTTCTTTCCTGTCAAATAGTGTGTTCACACAATCATGCTGTCAGTTCTGTACTCACTACAGAGGTCACGATAACAGACTGTCCTCTGTGGCTGACGCTTCTCTGGCACACGGCTACCTTGAGAACACCCTGCTGGCTCACAGCACACTTATGCCCTGCTGTTCAGCTGCATGATTCCTGGTCCAAGCAGGAAGTTCCTCCCTAATCAGTGAAAGGCCCATGTTTGACAGAGGGTGATACTTACAGGTGATCTGAGCTCCATTGATCAGAGAGACCTCCTAATGAACACAGCTTTTCCTGGCCCAATTAGAAATTTCAGCCTAACCCTGCAGTCCAAATATTTCCTAACACATAGGCAAATTACATTCAAAAAGTAAAACTTGATACACTCACATGTAACCCCTGGATTGCTAGCTGCTGTCATCTTGTCAGGATTCCGTCTCCACTAGTTTTCATGCTGGAGTCATTCACAAAGAAGTCCATATTTAGCTGACTTGAAAACCACTTATTAGCAGGGCTTGAGCGAATTGTTTTTTGGGAGATGAAGTATGAATATTGATTGAAGTAATGCCATTGGCTCTCATATGCATTACTTGGAGTTTGGTGGTGGAGGCTTTGTTCGGTTGAAGATATCTTCTGATAGCAAGTTTTTAAAATAAGTACTGTCTTTTCTAGTATAGCAGTCAAATGTTAATTTATACTTATCCATATAGGTTTATTTTAATTGAAAACAACTTTTCCACCTGACTATTGGTATAATTTTATATAGACAAATTCAGGGTTTTTTTTGGCTAACTCTGCTTATACTAACACTTTTTGTTTGCTTTGTATTTCATGATCTTTCTGCACAAACTCATGCTGGTAGTTCATTAAATTGTTCTTGCCTAAGTACTTCCTGATCAATTCTATTATTATTTGTTCTTTTCTTTCCTTGTATTGATGTGAACTGCTTGATAATTTCCTGGATCTCCCCTTTGGCACATCTTAAAGATGAGAGTAGTTTTAATTATTTTCTTGAATCTTTCTGCAGGTCATCCATCCTTCTCTATTTTCTGCATTGTTAATGACTTAAAGGTCTAGAGAATATAGATGTATTATTCATATAAAGAAAATATCTTATATTTGCAAATATTCTCAAATATTTCTTAGCAAAGATATTTGTATTTCACTAAAATATGATTTGAAGATACTAAAATAAGGAAAAGTTTAGAGATTAAAATAAACATTAACAGCTAAATATGTCTTTATTGGCAGGTCATTTAGCTTTTCCTGAATGAACAAATTATAAAATTAAAATTATAACTTAAATATGCAAACAACATTAGTTTGTTCATATTATTTATACATGAGCAATATATATTGTCTCCAAATATATTTTACTGTGTAATTTTTTCTGATATTGCTTGTTACAGTTAACTGTAAAACCAACTAAACCAGTTTTTAGCCTTTAGTCACAGAAGAGACAAAACTAATTAATCAAAGCACCAATAATGACTGCTGAATTAGGCATGGGGACATCAGAAAGATATAGCCCCTGAATATAAGATGTACTCAATCCAGTGAAGTAAGAAGCAGAGGTGTATAAGACTGTGTTTAGGTGATAGAGATAAGCTCAGAGAATACAAAGAAGGCCAGCATTAATTCTGATATCCACAAGTTGGAAAAAGTTTCCACACCAGAGGAGGTATTTTAGCCATTCCGTGAAAGTTAGGGTATTCTAAAGAGAGATCACAGCATGTGCAGATGGCACTATGACAGTGTGCCTTTTCTAAAATGGGTAGGGGGAGATGCAATGGTACTCAGTTTAATCTTGATCTCTTCTGCTGGATTGGAATGCCTCAGCAAGCTGAGACCGTCCTGGTCTTATTCACTGCTATGCCCATAGTCTGGCACAATATTTGGCAAACAGTATATGCTCAATAAATATTTGTTGATGGAATGAATGGAGGATTGTGAAAGTCCAGGTGCAAGTGTTTGGATCATCCGGTGGTAGTAAGAGTTGAAGGGGTCATTGAGTAGGCAGTCCCTATGATTACATTAGTTGTGTAAGAAGATGAAAAGTGATTCTGGTGGAAATGTAGAGGATAAATCCAAACGGGGCCAGCCTACAAGCTCACTGATTTTGAAATTCCAGAGAAGAAATGAAGAGGACTTAGCATGATGACTTTGTGGATGGTGGGACAAACTTCCGCGATGCAGTGGAAAGGATTTATTGACTAGTTGAAAATGAAGGATGAGAGAGAGGTAGAAAGGAAAGGATGAGATTCCTGGGTCAGGAGAATGAGTGTAAAGCCGTGCTATTAACTGAAATCAGGAATATGAAAAGGCAACCTATTTTTAGAGGAAGGATGAGTTCAATTTTGGGTGTACTCAGCTTGCTTTCTTGAAGGGCATCCTGGTAAAGCAATACTTGGCCCAGGATTTGTAGTTTTGGAAGTCATGAGTATGGAGAAGATGCCCAAGGGCATGGGAGGAAATGAGTTTATGAGAAAGGATGTGAAGAGAAAAGAGGCATAGAATGAGGATGCATCTTGTGGAACACACATCTAAGGGATAGACAGAGGGGGAAGAGTTAGCAGACAAGAGTGTTCACATTGATTGAAACACAAATTGTGGGACAGATGTTGTATTAGGTACCCTGAGTATGTTTTGTGTGATCTTCACAACAGCTCTGGGGGGCCCTTATTGGAGAAGGAGCTTTACCAGGAAAGGCATCCTGACATATTGTCTGGAGGGAGTTTAAGAAAGTATATGCAAACTTTTTCTCTAAAGGGCCAGATGGTAAATATTTTAGGCTTTTTGAGCTATATTACCTATGCAGTAACTATCCAACTCTGCCCATGAGGCTGAAAGAAGCCACTGTTGTTGTTCCCTTGCTAAGTAGTGTCTGATTTTTTGTGACTTCATGAACTGCAGTATGCCAGGCTTCCCTGTCCTTCACTATCTCCCGAAATTTGCTCAAATTCACGTCCACAGAGTTGGTAATGCCATCCAAACATCTCATCCTCTGTTGCCCCCTTCTCCTCAGGCCCTCAGTCTTTCCCAGAATCAGTCTTTTCCTAGTGACTCGGCTCTTTCCATCAGGTGGCCAAAATATTGGAGCTTCAGCTTCAGCATCAGTCCTTTCAATGAATATTCAATGTTGATTTCCTTTAGGATTGACTAGTTTGATCTCCTTGCTGTCCAAGGGACTCTTAAGAGTCATCTTCAGCACCACAATTTGAAAGCATCAATTCTTCAGTATTTAGCCTTCTTTATGGTCCAGCTCTCACATCTATACGTGACTACTGGAGAAACTATAGCTTTGACTCTCTGTACCTTTGTTGGCAGAGTGATATCTCTGCTTTTTAATATGCTGTCTAGGTTTGTCATAGCTTTCCTTCCAAGGAACAAGCATCTTTTAATTTCATGGCTGCATTAAAAAAAGTAGCTATAGAGAAGCAAATAGAGATGACTATGTGCTAATAAAACTTTATGGACACCACCATTCAAATTTCATATAATTTTTCTGTGTCAAAAAAATTCTTTTTTGACTTTTTAAACTGTTTAAAAATGTGAAAACTAATTCTAAGTTCATGGGCTTTATTAAAAGCAAGAGCAGGCTGTGGTTTTCCATCACTTGTTTTAAAGAAAAAGAGAGTGTTAAGTGTCAGATGTAGACATATGAGCTCTAAAAATATCACTGAGTGTTGCAAACAGGAGGTAGTTAATGACCCAGTAGGGATGCTGTTAACAGGGTGAAGGGGAAAAACCCTATTGTAATAGGATGGGGAATAATTAGAAGGTCAGTAGAGTAAGTATAGGAACTTTTAAAAAACAAATTTGGCAAGGAGGAAAAGATAGAGTTAAGGTGATTCTTTAAGGGAAAGGCAATGCCTAGAGAAGTTTTCTGTTCTGTTTCCTTATTTTAGTATTTAGGCAATTTGATCATTTTTTGAGTGTAGAGGAGCCAGATTAAAAAAAAAAGGAGATTATTGATTTAGTAAGGACAAAATTATTGGCAGAACAACATCATGTGGAAGATAGGAAGACATAAAGTTCTGTGCATGGGGGGGTGCAGTGGGGGGGCGGTGTGGGAGATTACCTTTGGTTGAGATTTGGACCAAGTCATCATACCCTTCTCTGTGATCCCTGTTCTGAATGGTGTTTTTAAAACAGTGTCTATGATGGCTAAGAGGAATTCTATTCGATCCTTAAAATAATCCTTCATGACAGATAAATCTGGTGTTACCCTTCACATTTTACAAGTGAAGAACCAAAGGATCAAGAGTTAAATGTATCCAGAGACATCTAGCTAACAGATGGCAGATGAGAACCTAGTCAGGCTAATTCCTGTTCCAGTTCTCTTTCCATTGTATTCTGTTTCCTTTCCTACTTCTAAATAAATTTGCAACACTAAAGAGAGTTTGGTGGGCTTTCCAGATGGTGCTGGTGGTAAAGAACCTGCCTGCCAATGCAGGAGACCATGAGATGCAGGTTTAATCCTTGGATCAAGAAGATCCCCTGGAGGAGAGCATGGCGACTCACTCCAGTATTGTTGCCTGGAGAATCCCATGGATAGAGAGCCATGGGCTACAGTCCATGGGGTCACCAGGAGTAGGACACTACTGAAGTGACTTAGCATGCATGAAAGAGAGTTTAGTGGTGATATTTTAAGATTTGAATGAAACATTCACTTATTTACCGGTATTTAGAGATCTTTTGACCAGGGGCTTATGTTAAAATGGAGTCATATCCCTGTAGTTTTCTATTCTGGTACTCTGAAGTAAATGAATATTGATTACTTTTATAATTAGAGTTTAATTTTTGGATTCTAATTGTTCAGATCTTTTAGGAACTGTGAGTTATAACTCTGAGCTATATAACTGTGTTTAGGTAATTCCTATATATACACACAGGGGCCTGATCTATTGATATCCAGAGTACAGTTGACTCAGCATGGCCATCCCTCAGTTCTTTCTAGGCATGAGACAGAGAGCAGGCAAATGGATAATTACTGAGTGCTAAAAAAACTTGCCAAAAACATAGGGATGTTTGTAAACATTTGAAAAATAATGGAGAGAGTTTGTTTAACATATCCTGAAATAATTTTAATATTCACTGTATCAAAAGTGCAATTTTCTTTTTATTTTCAAAATAATTGAGGAATGTTGTTGAGACATTATGAGATAATGTTGTGAGACATCTAAAAATTAAAAAAAAAAGATTGACTATATAAACTTAGATGATTTCCTCTTATTTCACTTCTTATTTGCTATTTTTCATTAAAAAAGCATTTTTGAAAAAAAATAAAAATAGTGAGGGAGAAGAAGCAGTGATATTTAAAAACTAAGTTCTATCTGCGATTTGAATTTCGCTAGGGCCTCCTTGGGTCTAAAGCAGTTTGGAGACTAGGCTGTCTCACCTGACAAAAAGTAATTGTTTTTCCTTTGGCTAGTCCCTTCCCCTCCTCCTCACCAATCGGACAACCTTATTTCAGTTCTATCAGTCCTTAATGTATGCTAACCAGAAAGAGCAAGAAGGCCCCAGGGAAAGTCATTTAAAAGGAAAGATGAACAAGCACAACAACAGTTCATGCATTTGGAAACATTTTAGGTCGTGAGGAGAATATATTGGGAAAAGGAGTTTGACAAAGAAGGGTGTCTTTGTGTAGCTTCAATACACATTTTCATTTCAAAATAGAAAAAAGAAAATTAAAGAAAAATGGCAGGAAAGGCTAATACTCAAACCCACTAAGTTATTACTTAAATATTTTATATATGTGATATCTCTGACATGCTTGTGCATGAAAGAAAAATAATGTCAAGATATAATAGAACTTTTCTAAATTTCAAGAAGTAGAAATCGAATATGTTATATTAAGACTGGATTATCCTTTGACTAAATTCTTTCCTGGTTCTAATTAGGATTCTATGTTAAGTGACATTTACTTTCATCAGGCCCTTTCCCTCCTGTCCTAGACTTGCTCTCTTTTCACTTCTCTGGCTGCATCCCTGAGAATATCACTTTCTCATCACTAACCTTGACCCTTACCTTGATAAATCCCTGAGCCAAAAGTCACCCACAATCCAACTTTATATATATTTTTGCACACTAAGATTATTTTAATTATTTTTAATGGTGTTTCCATACCCTAATTCTTTTCTTCTGAGATCAGATCATGCAGTTATATTTTCTATGCTCTATTTGCTTCAAAATGCAGATGCTTGGCACATGTGCTCTAGGACAAATTGTCTTCATCAATAGAGAAACACCTAAGATGTCTTTTCCAAAGAGGTTTCATAGACAAAATGTTTTGGCTTTTCCTTCTAATTTATTATATTTGGTGAGTGTTATAATTAACGATTAGGAACCAAAGAAAATTATTTCAGAGCTCAGAGTTCCTGGAAAGGAACGATTTAATTACCAAGAAGCTACTCATTGTAAAATTCAAAATTTTCAGGTTAAGGAAACTCAGGTAATAATTTAAAAAACCTTTTTATTGTGAAATATCATGCACATATAGAAAAATACACAGAATAAATGTACACTGTGGTAGATAATTCTAAAGCAAACATCCATGTAAATACCACCTATTATAGAAGGGTTTGCATTCTCCCCAAATTCATGTGTTGAAAGTCTAAACCCAAGTGTATTTGAAGACAGGGCCTGCAAGGAAGTGATAAAGGTTAAGAGAGCTCATGAGAGTGGACCTTAATCTTTGTTGGACTTGCATCCTTATGAGAAAGGAAGAAACACAAGAGAACTCTCTCCTACTCCACAAGTGTGCAGAGGAAAGGTCATATGAGAGCGCATTGAGAAGCCAGCCATCTGAAAGCCAGGGAGCAAGGCCTCAATTACTTCCCAAATGGCTCAGTGGTAAAGAATCTGCCTGCCAAGGCAGGAGAGGCCAGAGATGCAGTTTTGATCCCTGGGTTGGGAAGATCCCCTAAAGTAGAAATGGCAGCCGATTCCAATATTCTTGCCTAGAGACCCCCATGGACAGAAGAGCCTGGTGAACTATAGTCCATGGGGTCACAAAGAGTTGGAAACAACTGAGCACACACACACTGCACTTTGCAATGTTGAAGGTTCACTCTTTGTGTGTGTGCAAGGCCTCAGTTAATAATGGCACCTGGATCTTGTACTTCTAGCCTCCAGAACGTGAAAAAATAAATGCTGATTAAGCCACTGAGGCTGTGGTATTTAGTTATGGCAGCCATAGCAGACTAATACACCATCCAAAGCAAAAATTAGAACAGGGCCAGAATCTCAGAGGCCCCCATGTGTCTCTTTTTTGTCACATTCCTTTTAGAGGTCATCACTATGCTTACCTTCATGGCAATCATTTCCTTGCTTTTCTTTATACTTTTCCCACATATGGCTGTATTTATAAACAACATAGATTTTAAGCTTTTTATAGATGGACTCTACTGTTAATGTGATATGCCTGAAATAACTTAGCTTGCATGCACTCTTAATGTATTTGTGCATGTCTTGCTACTTTTGCTCAACATTATGTTGGTAAGAAGTTTCTGTGTTGCTATGCTTAGCCCTAGTCTGTTCATTTTCATTATGATAGAGTATTTCATTGTATAAATATACCTACCACATCCATTTTATTGTGGGTAGACATTTGGGTTGACCTTTTGGCCATCATAGGTATTGCTGGAAAGAACACCCCTCTCCATGGTTCCACTTATATACACATTTCCCTGGAGAAGAATAGCTGAGTCTGTTAAGATAATAATTTTCAAGCGTATATTATTTTAGAAGTGTAGCTTCATTCTTCTGTTCTTTACCTCAAAAGACAGGATCATTCGTTATTGCAGAGAAAAAGTCTCCATAGTAGAATCATAAGCTTTAATTGGACATCTTGTAATAGCGTCATAGCAACTGTTGTCTTAGGATATACATTTAAGTGTTTTTGTTTAAATTTTTTAATTTTGTACTTTTCTCGCTGTTATTACTTGGTGAGCCCAAAGAGCATCCTATTTAACTGACTACTGCTCTTAAATCTAAAGGCCATTTGGCTCTTCTGGTGTATTGATTAATCTTCATCTGTTCCCCCACACTATCTAATCCCATTCTTTCTCCTTCTCTATCCTGAGTGTATCTATTCCTCAGTGTATTGACACCTACCGAGGGCATTACTTCATCTTCTTTCTGGCTATGGCTTTGAACTATAGAAGACTGGATTTGAATTCTGGTTCTGGTGTCTTGTTGGCTTTGGCTTGGAATATTTTTCCCTGGCTTCTTCTCAGCTTTGACATTGAGCCACTAGAAGTATTTCCTCTCCTGCATGTGTCTCGTTCCTTCTGGGAGATTCATTTTTCTGGCCTCTTGTTTTCACTGAGTCCCAGGACCACCATTTCATTCCCTGGTCTCTTTAGTCCTAGGGGTGGTAATGGCTTCTCACTATTGCTTGTCTCTAAGCTCATTACTGTACTGTATTTGTTTTCTTAATGCTATCCTTTTTTTTTTTTGTTTTTTTTTACAATGCTGTAAATCAACTATACTTCAATAAAAAAAGAGTGGAAACTAATGGACTTCAGTTATTAATAAAGTATCAAGATTGGTTCAAAAATTCCCCTAATGTTTATTATAGTATTTTCTATATTGCAGGCCTTCTGTAGACTTTTTGAAGATCTTTACTAATCCTCTTGGGGTAAATTCTCTTTCTTACTGGGACCCTGCCTGATACTTGGATTTTAAATTTCTGTTAAGTAGAAAGAGTCCCTTGAACTGCAAGGAGATCAAATCAGTCAGTCCTAAAGGAAATCAGTCCTGAATATTCATCGGAAGGAATAATGCTGAAGCTGAAGCTCCAATATTTTGGTCACCTGATGTGAAAGACTGACTTATTGGAAAGGACCCAGATGCTGGGAAAAATTGAAGGTGGGAGGAGAAGGGGATGACAGAGGATGAGATGGTTAGATGGCATCACTGACTAAATGGACATGAGTTTGAGCAAGCTCTGGGAATTGGTGGTAGACAGGGAAGCTTGGTGTGCTGCAGCCCATGGGGTCACAAAGAGTCAGACATGACTGAGTGACTGAACTAAACTGAAGTAGAAATTTTAAGTGTATTTCAAGTACAATGTCCGTCCAAAATTTCCAAATAGTTATTACATTTTATTTTAGGTTTAAGAAGAAATTTTTTGCTAAAAATGAAAACCCCAATCCAAATATAGAAGGAGGTACTAGTGTAATTGAGTTATCAAGTGATGTACCTGAAACTGAATTGAAATAAGCAGTATATGAATTAATTCAGGATCATATGTGCCTTTTCTGCAAGTTGATGGCTAGTCAATTTTTTCTGGTTTTCTAAATCTCTAATATTCAAGGGTTTCTTATTTACCTCACTTTTATAAGACTAAGTTTAGGAGGCTCTTCTTTAAGATCAGCTAAGCTATTCTTCATTTTATTTGACCTCCTTTTGTTCTGGTCTCTGAAGAGAGTACAGCATACTCATTAAGTGTGGTAACATGGCTGGATCTTTGATAGAGTCAGGAATATCAGCATTTTTACTGGCTAGAACTTATACTGGCTTTCTAATGGAACAGTAGGTAAAGAATCCACGTGCAATGCAGGAGACTCAGGAGATGCAAATTTGATACATGAGTTGGGAAGATTTCCTGAAGAAGGAAATGACAAACTACTCCAGTATTCCTGTCTGAAAAATCCTGTGGACAGAGGAGCCTGGCAGTCTATTGTCAAAAGGGTTGCAAAGAGTCAGACACAACTGAGCAACTAAGCATGCAGAGGTTATACCTTTATTTTCTAACACCTGATCTTGGAAGAAGAAAATAGGTACAAACATTCCAAAATTTCTGTTCTATTGAGCTCAGTATAGTGCATAATCCTAGCTTAGATGTTAGAGGCATTGTTGGTATTTATGTCTCTAAGCTAGGCACAGATACCTAATCTACACTAAGCAAACACCTATGCTTGCTAATCTATTTTTATCTTGGGTATTCTGATTTTATCAAACTCCAGTGCTAACGACTAAAGGAGTTATTTAAAAGAAAAGTTGTTGTTTAATTTGACTATAATATGAAAAAACCATCTTTGTCTAGTACCATTTATATTATTTCTGAATATAAAAGCATGAACCACCCAACTACTCCACATCTATAGAAAGAAGAAAACCAAAAATAAAAAGCTGCATATTCAGTTCAGTTCCCTTCAGCTCGGTCGTGTCTGACTTTTTGTGACCCCATGGACTGCAGCACACCAGGCTTCCCTATCTATCACCAACAGCTGGAGCTTGCTCAAACTCATATCCATAGAATTGGTGATGCCATTCAACTATTTCATTCTCTGTTGTCCCTTTCTCCTCCTGCCTTCAATCTTGCCCAGCATCAGGGTCTTTTCTAATCAGTCAGTTCCTCACACCAGGTGGCCAAAGCTACATATTCAGTTGACACCAAATATGCTATATTACTCTTGGGTAGGTAAGTGGTAAAGATTTTATTTTTTGAAATATTTTAGTTGGGTTCTTGTGAATAAATGAACCTTGTATGTACCCAAAATAGTATAAGAAATTTTGGTCTTGGTGTATTATTTCTAAGGAAAACAATGGTATAATATTGCTTATGTTATCCCTAGCACTCAGAACAATGGTTTTCACAATGTAGATGCTCAATAAAGATCACATGTTGTTCTCGAGAAAGCCAAATGTCATCCATTCACTGAAGAGATCCATTCTGATTCTTCATACCTGCTGAATATTTACTATCATATGAGCCTCATTTGGTATTCTAACAGTTCTGTTGCTTATAGCTCTAGTGTTTTGCATGCAGTGTGAAACAAATTGTAAAGATGAACTACTTTGGAAAATGCTGTGTTTGAGGCTAATTCCCAACCACCAAGATGCTATTTGTATTGCTTAATAGCCTCTGAAATCAGTGTGAGACTAATGTACAGTTAATAATTTTACAACTGTCCTCTCCTAACATAAAACATATGGCTTTTAAATAAAGAGAACAAGTTTAAATATAATTTGCATCAACACATTACAGTAACATTTGTACCTAGGGAAAAGAAAAAGAGTGTAATGGGTTTTAATGCATATTGCAGTCCAAGTAGACACTCAGCATTGCTTTGACCTTGCATTGTCTTTCTAGTTTTCAAAATTAATTATTTTCCCTTTCTTTCTACTGACTTTTAATTACTTAAGGTTCTTAAATAAGTGAAATTTCTGAAGATGCAGAATGAATCTATTGTTGTTGCTGTTTGTGTGCATGCACACGTGCATGCATATTAATTTTTAAAGTTTTGTAGTTAATGATTCTGGCTTCTGATCCTTGGGTGTATTTTAATTGAATGGCATTCAAGACTTGGAAAAATACCAGATGAAACCAATTAATATTATGGAAAAAACCAGTGCTAAAGTAGGATGCTAAAGTGAACATAGAGTATAAGTAACATTAATAATAGAAGGAGCAGGTTTAGCAGTACCCAACCAACTGATTAAAGTTCTTGGGTGCTTTACAACTATGTAACAAGAGAGTTTGCATATAAAAACATTGATTACAATCTGGAACGTAGAGAGAGCTAAATGCATTATTAGCAATATTCATCTTCACTCTCTTAGGGAAATAATATCCCACCTAGGTGATATGTTATAATTCACCCCTGTATTCTTTAAAGCTTCCCTGTTGAATAACATTTGTATAGATTTTTGTTTTTCCTCACTACAGACTCAGGAAAGCACAAGGGAACTGTCCTCCTGTAAAGACATACTGATTTATTAAACTTTTAAAACTGTAGAGATCTGTACAGAACTCACAGTGTCCTTTCCTTGTGTAAGTGAGGACATTGAAGCCTAGAGCAGTGAAGGAACTCATTTAGATTCACTTGTTACTGATAAAACCAGGACCAGAACACAAATCTCCTAACTCCCTATCCAGTGCTCTATTATTTAGCACACGTGAAATAATGAACTAAACTGAAAAGAATTGTAATAACTTAGGAAAAACCCACTGTCTTAGGAGTCTTAACTCCTCAATTGATACTCATATGCATTATTACAGGAAAATGTCTTTCACACACATACAAAAATGAGCACTAAAAATAAGAAATAAATTCTGAATATTTTAAAGGAAACAGTGTGATCTGATGAGAAAACAAGATGTTTTACTATTGCCATACATTTCCACAGGTTGAGAATTTTGCTGTTTTGTAGGAGAGAAGAAAGAATACACAAGACTGGAGTTCCTGTCCTGGAATTTATCATGTCTCTGCCATTTGATTTTGGAAAGATGAACTTTTCTGAGTCTCACTAATTTCAGCTTGACAATGGATATATTTTTTCTTGGTTTTGGTGAGAAGATCCTCTTCTCACAGGATTTTGTAAGCTGCAAAGCATTACATAATGCAAGATGATATCATTACATGCTAGAACTTAGTACTTAAGACTGATGAGCTACAATGTCTGTTTCTGCCACTTATTGGGAAGGTACCTCTCTCGGCCCCATTTTCCTCATTTGAAGAAGAAATCTAATAACAGTGCTCATCTTAAGGAATTTGTGAAGATTAAGTGGGTTAATTTACATGAAAGTACCATAGCACTGAGGGTGTCCCAGGTGGCACTAGTGGTAAAGAACCTGTCTGCCAGTTCGGGGGACAAGAACATACAGGTTCAATCCCTGGGTCAGGAAGATCCCTTGAAGGGGGCCGTGGCAACCCACTCCAGTATTCTTGTCTGGAAAATCCCACGGACAGAGGAGCCTAGTTGTCTACAGTCCATAGGGCAGCAAAGAATTGGGTCAGGAAGCAACAGTAAGAACTGGCCATGGAATACAGACTGGTTCCAAATAGGAAAAGGGGGACGTCAAGGCTGTGTATTGTCACCCTGCTTATTTAACTTATATGCAGAGTACACCATGAGATATGCTGGGCTGGATGAAGCACAAGCTGGAATCAAGATTGCCAGGAGAAATATCAATAACCTCAGATATGCAGATGACACCACCCTTATGGCAGAAAGCGAAGAAGAACTAAAGAGCCTGCTGATGAAAGTGATATAGAAGAGCGAAAAAGCTGGTTTAAAGCTCAACATTCAGAAAATTAAGATTATGGCATCTGTTCCCATTACTTCGTGGCAAATAGATGGGGAAGCTGTGGAAACAGTGGCTGACTTTGTATTTTAGGGCTCCAAAATCACTGCAGATGGTGATTGCAGCCATGAAATTAAAAGA
>SJYV01002540.1:323073-381836 GCA_006410875.1 Neotragus pygmaeus
GTCAAAAATCAACAAAGAGGAAGTTCCTTGAATAGATTCACATGGAGTCATTCAAGGATGAAGATGGCTATTTAAAAACCAGTCTAGTAAGTATCCTTAGTTAGAATTCTTCTCATTTCTTGGCTCAACTGATCATTATAACCTTATTTGTCTTTATGATGATTCTTCATTATTCCCAGCTGTGCACCATGTCTCAGAATCATACTGGAAAAAAACGGGCAGATTTTGGCCTTAGTCTAGTCTTTAGAGAGGGCAATTAAACATGTAACGATTAGTAAAGTAATTTGTACTTTGCATGTGAACAAGAAGAAAATGAGAATCAATAAGTATCAGGTAAACGAGGTTTTAAATAGACTGGTAAGATTTTTGATTACTGGGTAAAATAGACTGGTAAGATTTTTGATTACTGGGTAAATTCCTCTCCAAAGCTTAACACTGTAACTTAGTAAAACATTTTGTCTGTATAAAACATATTTTGAAAAGAGAGAAAGAAATTCAGTTTGCAGAAAGAAACTATCAAGAACTCAGTTTATAAAATTTTTGAGTTGATAGGGGTATAAGTTCTTCAATTTGGAGGAAAATACATAATTGAGTGAGATCTTTTTCAGTGAACATTAATGAAAATGTGATCTACCATATAATTTTAGAGAAATTTAAATTGCCTGATTATCATTCATTGATTTTGAAAGAACCCATCGTTGGGCAGACAAGGGGAAGTGATCCTCTGAGGCCCCATCTGGCTCTGACGAGGAGCATTTATTGTAGGAAACTCATAGCAAGGGGACTCTTGCAGGGGGATTGCCCAGCACTCTGAGGGAGCACACAGAGACCTCATAGTATCATACGCCACTGCCGGCCACCGAGAGAGAACTCTGGGGCTGGGGATGCATAAGCTGAACAATTAAAGAAGACTAGCTCTCACCCTGCCATGATGAGGAGTTGAATGAACATCCCTCAAGGATGATGAGGGGACTTCATATCCTCTTTTCATTCATTCATGGGATAGTTTTATCACGTTAGCTAAAAGCATGACATTGTTATCGTTATTTCAGTCACTCACATGTCTGATTCTTTTGCAACCCCACCAGGCTCGCCTGTCCATGGGATTTCCCAGCTAGGGTACTGGAGTGGGTTGCCATTTTCTTCTCCAGGGGATCTTCCTGACCCACATCTCCTGCTTGGCAGAAAGAGTCTTTACCTCTGAACCACCAACTTCCTGTTACTATTTTTATTTGGGTGCTAAATGCGGTTTAAAGGCATGTATAAATGCCTCTCAATTTCTTTCACTATATGCATCCAATTGGGATAGACCACGACAGATGTTTTTAGCAAAATTTGGAGGATGGAAAAGAAGCAGGCCTCCATATTGTTTTTACACTCAGGTCAATGCAGGTGCTATTACATACAGCTCACTCATGTTGTCAGTTTGCTGGTGTGGGACAGTAACCAGCAACTGCTGCTGCTTCAGCTTCCTCTGAATCCTCTTTCAGCTTCCTCCACTTCTGGGTGAGATGTGTGTTTAGTTCCATGATGCAGAGAACCAGCTTTTTTGGTAAGACACCCATGTCATCCAAGTCAGAGATAGAGTCTGACTGGGTTGCCACCTATCTGTGGGCTTCAGTTTGAGCTTGTGGGTGACAGCCCTCTCTGTAACCCATGAGAGGGTAACTCTCTCCTCCATTTTATATACGTTGTCTTAATTGCTTACCCAGTAGACTTCAAGCTGCAACATCAGATGTGAAGACAAAGACTTTACAGAAAGTTTTATGCCAACTCCTAAAAATACATAAAGGAACATTCTATAATAATTCATAATATGACCATGCTTCTGCTTCTCTTATTGAACTCTTATTAATATTGCATTTGGAACCTAGAGTATGTTTTTCTTTGAAAGAATTCTATTCTATATAAGAGGCAGGGAAATGGTTTAATTGCAGGGAGGATGAGATGTGGCACAAATAATTTATTAAGAATGCTAAAGAGAGTGAGAAATAAATTTGGGTGAACACTGGAAAATACTTCTTAGAAAGAGCAGTATATAAGCTGTACCTGAACATGTACTTAGACATGTAAAATCAAGGGGGTATAACATTTTAATAGAATGAGTGTCACTAGTAAAGCCACAGACTAGTTGCCACTTTCTAACACTTTTCACTATTTATCTGGTCACCAAAACCAATGGGCATTGTCTTTGATTCCTTCTTCTCCATCAAAAGTAACAAGATAGTCAAGTTTATAGTTGGAGGGGACTTAAAAAAACCCAAGTCAAAGAGAATAGATATAGAAAAGCCAACAACGAGTTGTCAGTGCAGTCAATCACCCTCCGTATCTAATAAGTCATTAAACTCAGTTGATTAAACCTTTTCAAATTGTCTTGAACCTGTTTCCTTGTTGGTCTTCTGTCACTATCTTTGTTTTAGCCTAGCTTCATCTTTTGACTGAGATATTGCAATAACTTCTATACTAGGATGAATAATGTTTTCCGCCTGCCACATTTATGCTCAGAATGTGAGAATGTAAGCTTATTTGAAAATAGAACCCTTTAATTCATACTTGCTTATAATTCCAGTTGCTGGTGTTCTAATAAGAACAGGGTAATTTGGACACAGACACAGGGAGGAGAATGCCTAGTGAATGTAGGGACACACAGAAAGAATGCCAGATGCAGAGAATGGAGTGATGCATTTACAAGCCATGAGACTTACAGGATTGCTGGCAACTTCCAGAAGCTAGGAAGAGACAAGGAAAGGAGGGGTTTCCCTCTTTTAAAACGTTTAAAATATTAAATTTAAAAAACAGCTTTTTTTTTTTTTTTAAATCATAATGCATAGGAGTTAGTCAAGCAATGAGTGGCCATTTTCCTCCCACTGGAATTTAGGCCACAAGGGAGCAGGGATCTTACTTGTTGGTTCATTGATATTTGCACAGGGCATAAGACTTTACCTGGCACACAGTGTACACTCAGTATTTGTGGAATACTATTCGTGAGGCTGTTTTGACTATCTTAACGAGATTGTCAAGATTGTTAAACTGTCAAAAATTTTAAGAGAGAAATTTGATTATTTTTTGTAATATTTTAAGGATTTTAAAGATTTAGTCTGCTTCTTTCTGTTTAATAACTTTTCTGGGGTTTTAAGACATTACCTTGTTTTTGACTGCTTTTGTTATATGGATAAACATGAGGCATGCCATTTCGTAGAGTGTTGATTGAATTGGACTCTCTTTTCATGAATGAGGTATTTAAAATTATAATAATGTTATTTTATGTTACTTCAGAAAGTGGAGTCATTGTTTTCAAGCATTTTCTCTCTCATCCCCCACGTGTGGGTACATAAGCATATGTTTGTATGTATGTATGTGTATGTGTGCATGTATATGTATGTGTGCCAAGAACGGAGAGGCTATATAAAATCAATAATTATTTTATAGTTAACACAAATTTTTACTAAGTCATTTTATCATCTTAACTTTGCTGTATTTGATTTCAGGAACTTAACCATATGTACTTGGTTAACGCTTAAAATTTAAAGACTAAACAATTATAAAAGCCCTTCACAGAAACAAGTATAAAACATGGAGGGTTTCTTTCATTTAAAAAAGTTACTTAACTAATTTTTTTTGGTTTTGCTTTTGAGATGTTCTGTGTGAAATTAATTCATATCATTTTACTCTTCACATCAATATATATTTATAAATTTGATAAGTAGTGTTTTCTTAGAAGTAGCATGTCACCATAAGCAAGTTATCAGTAAAACTGAGCCGCCTACACTGCTAGTCATTTACTTAATTTAATAAAAAAATGCATAAGTTCCTAAAATTTGTGTATAAAGTTTCAGATACTTGAATGCTGGACAGTTTCTCAGATCATTTCTTGCCCTGCAGTAATAAAAACCTGCCTTGGCCAGGCAAAGAAAGGCAGACAATTCCAGAAATAAAGGCTAATTATCAAAACTTTCTCCCTTATTGTTTTCTTAGAATTCTCTCCTGCGCTGTCATCACTCCAGTCATGTAGACCATATGTCACTTCTTAAAGCAGAGTGACTGGAGATACTCAAAGACTGTTTTGTCTTTTCTGTCCATCTGTCCATTCACCCATCCATCCATCCATCAGTCCATCTTGCTTGCTCATTCATTAGCTGCAAATATTTACTGGGTATCTGCCATATGCCATACACTGCTTCTACCTACCTTTATTATAAATGTATCAGTTCAGTTCAGTTTGGTTGCTCAGTCGTGTCTGACTCTTTGCGATCCCATGAACCACAGCATGTCAGGCCTCCCTGTAAAGGCTAATTTTCTCCATGCTGTAAGCATGGGAGGTGCATAGTTCAGAATCGTTGGCTACACTTGCTGTCTGGCTCTGAACTATCTTGTATGTACCCAGCATGACTTTTGCTCTGCACAGCATTTTCAAGTACACAGTATTTTATACTGAATAGGGATAAGAAAATTCTAATAGTTTATAGATGGAAAAATAATATAAAGATAAAATATTTAATATTTTATTAAAATATCTATTAAAATATTTTTTTATTTAAAATAAAAAATATAAAAATCCTAGGTTAAAAATGTGAGATAAGCATACCATGTTGTATCACAAGTTAAAAATTGGAATTAAACAGTAATAATAAAGCTTTATGTCTATTTTTTGCTACGTGGTTGCCATGGAGAAAGAACATTAAAAGAGGGTGAGAATATTGGCAAGTAATAGTTGAAGAATAAAAATATTGAGGCTAAGCTTGAGAGGAAAATGATGAAGCATGAAGGGATTGGTGGCTTAGAATAAAGTGGAGGGTTTGTGGGACTGGAGAAACCAAAAATGTAAAGAACAGGAAAAGGAGGAATGGCAGCAGGTAGCTGGTAGGCATGAAGTTTGTGGTTCAAAAGGAGGATGCTTTCATTTAGTTTTGGAGGTGCCTATTTCAAGTCCCAGGGTGGCTGTGAGTGAACTGGGCATCTGGGTCCCTGCCAGTGAGGAGACCAAGGAGAAAGGTCAAGGTATTGGGTAGTGTGTATGGATGTTGATATCACCTAGGATGACATCAGATCTAGGGGTGGAGAAATACAAGAAGAGGTACCATAATGTCTTCCCGGAGTGATGGTGGTGTTGAGGATGTTGCCAGTGAGGGAAAGCCTTGGGCAGATGTTTGCTGCCCAAGTTGGAGAGAGGAGTAGAGGTCTAGAGGTGGCACTGGGAAGTGAGCTGACTCTGTCTTCCCTTGTGAAGCCACAGAGACTGTGGTGTCTCATGAGAAAAGCCAGTTTCTACACAGGGAGGTGGGAGATGTGATGTTCAGTCAGGAATCTGAGGACAGTTGACACTCTGTTGATAATTCCAGAGATGTTCCACTGGTGGAGCGGGGAGATCTGGGGGGAAGAGTGGATCTGTGGGAGTGAGAGCTCAGTGCAGGATGGGGTTCGGCAAAGGAAAGATGTGAGACATGGAAGTTTTCACTGCTCCCACCAAGTGTTCCCAGCCGTCTCCTGGTGTCTGATGAGAGCAGAGGAGGATCAGGCCTCTCAGGAGGGATCAGCTGCTTCTGAGATGAGCCACTTGTCTTGGAAACTCTTGGTACAGATTAAGCTGGTCCCAGGATCTTCATTGCTTTTATGTCTAGTAGTTAAAGTGATTTGAGTTTTACACTAATGATTTGCATGTTTTACTTAAGGGGTATTGTGGTGATAACGCAAAGTGCATGCGAGACAGAGCAGCTAATTCCAGATCCTTTGATTTGTATGACTGAATTTCCACCACGTGCTGTATTTCCTAAAAAGGCAAATTTGACTTTTCCACTTAATTGCGGACTAGAGTTAAGTCCTATGAATGGAAAATGACAGATAAGCACTGAGAGGGCAGTGATTCCGTTGTGTGAGCACTTTCATCCCCAGGGTAGACAAAGTAAATGTGAGCAAGTGAAAGGTGATGTGAGAGAGAGGTAAGAGTACAGAGTTGGTGTTGAAATTTAGAGGAAGAGCAAGTACCCCAGACTGTGAGGGAGATAAGTCAAAGTGTTGCCTGGGAGTTTCTTCCTGAGTTGTCTGATCTGAGGATGTCTAGGCAACGGGCTCTGCAGCCAATCCCCTTGATCAGATGTAGACTAAGTGGGAATGAAACCTTTTCTAGACACCAGTATCTTACCGACAAATGCTACTGTAGCTCTGAGATCATGAGAGATGAGGGATGTGGGTATTCAGGCACTGTCCCACTTCCCCAGGTAGAGTAAGGGGCTGGGGCATTGCTTCAGAAGTAGAGTGTGTGTAGTATCATTCAGGTGAAATACCACCAGATGCTTGGGAATATTAAGAAGAGGAGAAGTCATACCAGGAATAGAAGTTAAGTAAAACAGTTAGCAGCTAGACTGTGAGTCTAGTCCTGGGGTCTGAACTTCATGTGCTTTGTAAGGAAGATATCAGGTATTACAACAGTGTTGTTGTACCTTATATACTCATGGAGTTGACAAGACTCTGGATTTCTGAAAATGGAGCAGAGCACAGAATACTTTCCCATTATTCTCAAGCAATGATGTAGTAAGTTTTGTCTCCAAAAAGCCCAAAGAGCTTCTGATGCTAGTGACTCCTTATGAAATCCCTGGCGATCCCAAATAGTTTTAACCCACTTCTGCTATCAAAAGAAAGAGCAGTGTTCTTATGGAGAGTTAAGGATCTGTCAAGATCTTTGCTGGGTAATTTAGCAAGTCAATGGGTAAATAAACCATGCTATCTCAGGGCAAGGAAGAAATTATGGATAATATAAAACTCTTTACCAAGCTGATTTGAAATGAAAGATTGTATCAGAAAATAATTTCAACTCTTTCCCAGGAAAAGCATAGAGATGATTTTTTTTACATTATAATAAAATCATTAAACTTTGTTTTTATTGAATTAAAAAAATAAGAAACAAAAGAATTAATGGAATATATATGTATACGGGTGGCATCACTGACTCAATGGACATGAGTTTGAGCAAGCTCCAGGAGACGGTGAAGGACAGGGAACCCTGGCATGCTGCAGTCCTTGGGGTCACAAGGAATCAGATATGACTGAGCAACTGAACAACAACAACAATAATTTATTAAAAGTACAGAAATGAGAATACTTTTAGAAATTAGGAGTGTGAAAGTTTCCTCTTGATAAGTTGAAGAAAGACTCAATATGTTCAAGTACTCTTCTCCAACACTGATTATATATTTCCAGAATAGATGGACTGTCTTAATAATTTTTGTAGCATCCAAGAGCAGTGGTCATTAATTGATATTTATTAGTTAAATGAAATTGAATTAAAGAGAAGTGTAGTGGCAAGTTCAATTAAATACAGCAGATCATATATTATTGTACCTAATATTGTGGAGTGAGTGAAGTGAGTGAAGTTGCTAAGTCGTGTCCGACTCTTTACGACCCCATGGACTGAGGAGCCTGGTAGGCTATAATCCATGGAATTTTCCAGGCAAAGGTACTGGAGTGGGTTGCCATTGTGGAGGTATCAAAAACACATTGTCACATTCAGGAGGAAACCTGTTAGTCAGTTCCTATGCTGAAATTGTATTTCTCTGTTCTTTTGTGTTTATGATGTTATAACATACTCTTAGGGCTTGCCAAAAGAGAAGAACTCCGGCTGAAATGCTTTTGGTAGCTTTGATACCCATGGTACAATTTTCAAATTATTCCTGGTAAATGGTGAAAGTGGGGAATGAGCAGGGGGAAATGGGGGACCAAGCAGGGAGAGAGGAAAGTAGAATCTGGTTAGAGTAATAAATTGAGCTCCCTTCACAAATTTTCTATTTAGAATACTATAAATAGGGTTGGTCCAGACCCATAAAAACCATCTGGGATTTCACTTTTCTTAGTCTTTTAGGTTGACCTCTCAGGAAGTATAAGAATGCTCAAATAATAAATGATGAGGAAAGAACAATTTGAGCCCTTACCTGAATGCATTTACATAGTTTGAGATAGAATTTACTAAAAAGGACCATCTAACTACCTGTCTGTTTATTTTTAGATTTCAGATATAGAGAGCAGAGTTAATCATAGCCCTCAATTCATGTTGTAATATCCACATTGGTTGGTCCCTGCAAGCCCTCTTTTTATTTATCATTTATTTATTCATTCCCCTTTAAACCTATTTTCCCACCAAGACAGTGATTCCAATGTGTTTGATATGCTTATTTATGTGTGTTTTTGTAATTGTGTGGACCTGTTGATATACATGTATATTTAATCTATACTAATGGTGTCTTAGATTGGTCTCTTCGGAAGCAGAGCCAGAGACAGTAATTTTCATTCCTGTGATTTACTGGGGGAACATTTTCAGAAGGAGAATGAGGGAAGTAGGGATGGGTCAGGAGAAGAGCAAACCAAGAGTATGGCTTCAGAGACCATTTTCAGTCTGATTTCACAAGGAAGCTCTTAAGTACCAGTTGCCCTACTTGTGGTTCACCTTGAAGCTGGGGTGGTGGTGGTTTAGTGGCTAAGTCTTGTTTGACTCTCTGTGACACATGGGCCATAGCCCGCCAGGCTTCTCTGTCCATGAGATTTGCCAGGCAAGAATACAGGAGTGGGTTTCCAGTATTCTTTTTTCCAGTATTCTATTTCCTTCTCAAGGGGATCTTCCAAACCCAGGGATTGAACCCAACCCCTTGGTTGGCAGGTGGATTCTTTACCACTCAGCCACCTGGGAAGCTGGGGAGGGGGTGGTTTTTGCATACCTGGTTTTCTACTCCAGGTGGGCTGGGGGTTGCACTGGTTTCCAGGAATAAGAAGCTCCCAGAAGGGGGCAGTTGTGAGCCCTTAGCAGCTAGCACACACAGCTCAAAGAAGGTTGCCCCAGACAGAAAGGGAATCGAGGCCACGAGTCATCTGTAGTCTCCATGATAGGCTTCCTCTTGCCTCCCTTAGAAACATGTGCTTTTACCCTAGTTTTACTCTCTCCAGACACAGCTTTTCCAGGATTCTGTTTGATTACAACCTGAAAACTTACAAGAGCATTTTTGGCACAGCAGCCCTGATGCTGTAGTGGATCTCCAGGCTATACCTAATTCTTCTCATTTGCATCCTCTCTCACTCATCCTAGAGCCCCTTCCCTTTGGTTGCCCCTTCTCCTGGACTGGATGTAAGTTTAAGAATATCCTTCTGTGGAACCTCCCCTACTGGGAATCAGGGCCTCTAGTCCCACGGCCTTGGAAGTTGCGTGGATAGGATGCACAGATTCCCCAAGCGATTCCCTGGGAATGATGGTTCGCAGTCCACTCCTACTCTGACCTTTTGGTTTCTGGGTCCATGTATTTACCAGTCAAGGACACAGCATCATATAATGGCTTTGGTTTAATGTGCATGTCACATCCTGAAAGGTAGTACCTCATCCTTATAGGAAGTCATATTCAAGCTGACCCTCAGCTGTGCCTTCAAGAGCCTGTGTTCTTGCTGATCAGTCAGACTGGTAATTCCTGGATTGTGCGGTACGTGATAGGATTATTGATCACCTTCTCATTTATTCATCACAGCATTTTCTTTACTTTAAAATGAATCTTTTGGTTGAAAATACTAAGTGGGACTCCATGAAGGCAGAGCAGATATTTTATGGTGCCTTAGATGGTAGTGCTGGCCAAGGCACTGTGGCCTGGAAGGCACCTGCATCTATAATACATATTATTCTTGGTCAATGTGAAACTAGGGTACACAGGGCTCAATGTAATCATTTCCTGTGAGGGATGGCACCTCGATAGGGGGCTCAGGGTTGGTCTCTTTTGCTGGCAGGTTATTTGGGTAGTAACTAGGTCAACTTGGAAAATAGTAAGACTAAGCTATTGGAAGCAGCCAGCACCTCCAACTTTGCCACCATAGCTACTCTCTTCTTGAGATAAATGTACAAACACTAGGATAGCCATGAACAGAGGCCGACTGACAACTATGGACTGAGCCCTCTTGGTTTGTTTAGCTCCTCTTTTATAGTGGATTGTCTTTGGTGGGTGTTAATTTCAATAAAAAATATCTTCATGCTTTATGGTCATTCTGATCTATATTCCCTTTCCTCTGTGTATGGATACCTGAGTATGTGGCACCCCTTTCAGGGGAAAATTTGAGGAATCACTGCTATACATATTTGCTTGGTGTTCCATATTTCTTTCTTATAGAATATTGCCTTTCCTTCAGTTGATAGTTTATATGTTTGAGAATTAGTCATATAATTCATGTGTGTATGTGTGAGCACAGTCATGTCTGACTCTGTGATCCCATGGACTATAGCTCACCAAACTTCTCTATCCATGAAATTCTTTAGTTAAGAATATTGGAGCCAGTTGCCATTCCTCCTCCAGGGGATATTCCCAACCCAGGGGTTGAACCCACGTCTGTTGCATCTCCTACATTTGCCATCCCACTGTGACACCGGGGAATTCCTAATCTAATTCATACTAATACTCTAAAAATTTATTTTTTTAATGAAAAAAAAGGAAACTCTTAAATTTCAACAGTAAGAAAACAAATATGACTAGAAAATGGGCTAAAAACTGTAATAGATACCTTACCCAAAAAGAAATCAGTTGGCGATAGGCATATGAGAAAATGTTCCACATCATATGTCATCATGGGAATGAAAATTAAGACAACATTGTGATCCCACTACATACCTTTTAGAATGGGCAAAAAATTGAGACAGTGACAACACCAAATGCTGGTGAGGATATAGAGCAGTAGAAGCTCGTTCATTGCTGGTGGGAATGCAAACTGGTGCAGCCACTTTGGTGGTTTCTTACAAAACTAACCATACTCTTACATAAGATCTAGCAATGATAACACTTGGATTTTCCCTAAGAATTTGAAAACTTATGTCCACACAGAAATCTGCATACAGATGTTTATAGCAGCTTTTTCATAATTGCCCCAAAACAACCAAGATATCCTTCAGTAGGTGAGTGGAGAAATAAACTGTCACATCAAGACAATGGAATATTTTTCAGGGCCAAAAAAAGAAATGAGCTATTAAACCATAAAAAGACATAGGGGAACTTTAAATGCATATTAGCAAATGAAATATCATCTGAAAAGTCTGCATAGTATGTGATTCCAAGGACATAACATTCTGAAAAAGGCAAAACTGTGGAGTTGGTAAAAAGATCAGTGGTGCCAGTGTTTGGAGAGGGGAAGGGAAGAGACACATAGATGAAGTATTTCCAGGGCAGTGAAAGTACTCTGCATAGTGCCATTACGATGGATATGTGTTATTATAAATTTGTCCAAACACATAGAATGTACAATACTAAGAGGGAACACTAGTGTAAACTATGGACTTTGGGTGACTATAATGTGTCAAGGTAGATTCATCAGTTGTATACAGTGTACTTACTCTGGTGGATGATGTCAATAATGGCAGAGGTTGCACATGTATGGGAGAAGGGAATATGTGGAAATCTCTGTACCTTCTTCTCAATTCTGCTGTGAACCTTAAACTGCTGTAAAATGATAAAGTCTTAGTATAAAAAACTAGACTGTAACCAGCATTTGTTGACAAGTACAAAATTGGAAAAATGGATTCCAGAGGAAAAGTCCAAGGAATTCACAATCCAATTAAGGAATCAATATCTATACATATGGAAAGGTTAGAAGTCTGTTGAGTAGATTGCCTATTACATTTCATCAGAAAAGAATTTTCTGAATATTTTTGAGCTCACCCAACATTGTTGTGGTCAGAGAAATGAGATTTCAAAATCTGCTTTTGCAAAATTAATGCTGGGCCTAGCACAATATTCTGTGTGTAAAATGAGAATCCTTTGCAGACTCAACTCTGACAAAATGTAAATTATCTTCTTCTGCAATTTAAGCAGCTTTAATTAGAAGAGCCACATATAATCACTTTCTAGGAATTGAACAAATGCAAAAATCCTGAAATTGAATGATTTAAAAAAGAGGAAATAAGAAATGAACCTCTTCTTTTAACAAGTAAATATTATACAATCAGCATGGAAAATCCCATGGAAATGCAAACTAAATTTTCTCTGTCTTAGGGGTATGCTTCCCCAATATTAGTCATATCTCTTTTGGTTCCCAGGAGATGCTATTTCCGGGAAAATATCTAGAGGAATCTATAGGAGGTAATTTTCATTTGCTTTAAATGATGCACCAGGGATTTCTTAAATCTAAGCTTAAATAGATTAAATTTACTTTTATTTACACTCTCTTCAAATAACTTTCTTTAAATCATCATCCTTTTAAATAAAAATTTTCAGTCACCCCAAGTTCTCCCTTAATCACAAAAATCTCAGTAAAATGCTTGCAAGTAAAGAAAGTTTTCTTAGTTTTGATGATTAATTTTGTGAAAGGTAAACCTTAGCTTTTTCAGTGTGCTTCTTTTCCTTTTTACAGCATTTGCAATTGACCAGATGCCACAGTCATATATGTATATGTACATGTAGTAAATATAAATATTTTAATATCAGATATTTTAAAATTATATGTATTATGGGCTTATAACATATAAAACATATACACATATATATATTTCATGAGCTTCCTTAAGATGCCACAGTCATATATGTATATGTACATGTAGTAAATATAAATATTTTAATATCAGATATTTTAAAATTATGTGTATTATGGGCTTATAACATATAAAACATATACACATATATATATTTCATGAGCTTCCTTATTGGCTCAGTGGTAAAGAATCCTCCTGGGTTGAGAAGATCCCTAGGTTGGGAAGAACCTCTGGAGAAGGGAATGTCAACCTACTCTGTATTCTTGCCTAGGAAATCCCATGGACAGAGGAGCCTGACAGTCTACAGTCCTTAGAGTCGCAAATAGTCAGACATGACTTAGTGACTAAACAGCAATAACAACGTGTGTGTGTGTGTGTGTATTAGGCTTTCTTCTATAACAAGGGGTGGTAGAAAGAACTTTCCATATCTTCATCCTTGAAATTATATGTACTTTAAAATATTGTAATTTATGCAATTAACTTCCAGTCTAAGAATTAACAATAAAAGAAATACAATTCCTAGAAACAGTGTCCTTAAATGTCATCAAGAAAAGAGAGTTAAAACATGCTTTGCTGCTGCTGCTAAGTCGCTTCAGTTGTGTCCGATTCTGTGCGACCCCATAGACGGCAGCCCAGCAGGCTCCGCCTTCCCTGGGATTCTCCAGGCAAGAACATTGGAGTGGGTTGCCATTTCCTTCTCCAATGCAGGAAAGTGAAAAGTGAAAGTGAAGTCGCTCAGTCCTGTCTGACTCTTACCGACCTCATGGACTGCAGCCTACCAGGCTCCTCTGTCCATAGGATTTTCCAGACAAGAGTACTGGAGTGGGGTGCCATTGCCTTTTCCGAAACATGCTTTAGTAATATAGAAATAATTGTAATCTCCATTGCACATGTTGCTGTGTCTTACCTGGTGAACTTGGTCATGTCTTACCCTCTTGCTGCTGCTACTGCTGCTAAGTCGCTTCAGTCGTGTCCGACTCTGTGCGACCCCATAGATGGCAGCCCACCAGGGTCCCCGGTTCCTGGGATTCTCCATGCAAGAACACTGGAGTAGGTTGCCATTTCCTTCTCCAATGTGTGAAAGTGAAAAGTGAAAAGTGAAAGTGAAAAGTGAAAGTGAAGTCGCACCCTCTTACATATCTCCTTTTCTGCAAGTCCCCTTTTGCCCACTACTTTCTCATTGTTTATGCCCAGTTTAATTGCCATCTTATCCAGGAGAGCCTCTCCAATACCCACACTGGGCTGACTTCCACGTTTGAGTTCTTGACATGTGGTTTTCTCCATCAAACCATGGACTCTGGTTCCTCAGGGACTATATATCTAGTGAGGTGCCCTTCATGGAATTCTGCCAACAAGAAGGAATTTTTGAGTTAGTTTCATGTGTTTAATGAAATTCATTGTTTTAAATAGGTCCTAAGGATTTTTTTCAGAGTTGTGCAAATATTGTTCATGACATGATAGACATTATTGGGAATGTAAATACGATTTAAAAAATACAGTGGGCACCAACCATAAGTGATATAGAAGCTAAAGAAAACACCACTAACTTCCCCATGATTTGTTTCTCCCATTGAGAATTATGCTTTGTGAAATTTAGTAATCTAAAAAGTCTGTTTGTTTTTTCCTATGTGGTGTTTATGGAATCTTGTGTTTCACACAGATATTTTTCTGAGTTAGATAAATTCCATAAAAATTCATCCATGGAAACACAAAACATTTGACCTTCATTTCATTTCACTCTTCTAATCAATTGAATGTACCACTTGCCTCACTCCCACATATTTCAGTGTTCATCCTACCTCTTCTCCCGCCCCTTCCCCTCAAATAACCCTCAGAGGAGGAACAATTATTTGAGAAAATAAAATCAACTAATAAGCTCTATTAAAAGAGAAACCAAGTAGCCAGCCATATTAAAGATATGCGGGGTTTGTGTGTCTCGGTGAAACAACAATAAATATTTATTGTGATGCTTTTTTTTATGAGCATTTCAGGGCCCATCTGCGGTATTAATGGCTTATCAGGCAAACCTATGCATTAAGAGAAACTGTTTTCATTTAGATAAATGAAAGCAGAGGCAAAGGAAAATGATGCAAGGTTCACCTTGTAAAAGTCACAAATTAGATACGAAGCACTGCCACAGGCAAATTTGAATTCAATAGAATAAAGCTGGCAGCCATGAACATAAAGTAATAGGCTTATCAAATGAGGTTTTGTATTTTTTTTAATAATGTACCTTTTATGGGGACCAGTGTAAAACTAGTCAGTAACATAAAATATAATTTACAAAGAAAAATTCAATGAGAGATTCTCTTTCTAAATTGAAAAGCAATTTGTCTCAAATTTGCACCAAACGAAGGATGCAGAAAAGTTTGTAAATAGGCTCCCTTTTCTCGTAATGCCTTATGACCATGCACAGCATCTCTTATTCTTCTTCCATGTATCATCCTCCAACCCTGCCTCAAAAAAAGGATGAAGAGGAAGAAAGACCAGGTCAGTGCTTAGGTTATAAAATCACATGGACTTAGCTTAAAAAATAATCACTGATATCATTCTGTAGGTGTATTTGTTGTTTGTTTAGTCATTAAGTTGTGCTCACTCTTTGAGACCCCATGTACTGTAGCCCACCAGGTTCCTTTGTCCATGGGATTTCCCAGGCAAGAAAACTGGGGTGGATTGCCATTTTCTCTTCCAGGGGATCTTTCCAACATAAGGATCGAACCTGCATCTCTGGCACTGTCAAGTGGGTTCTTTACTGCTGAGTCACCTGGGAAATCTGTAGGTGCATGTACCCAACATTTACTGAACACTCATTATATTTTCAGGTCCTATTCTAGATGACTTTGCAAGTATTACCTCATTTAATCCTTACAAAAATTCTAGCAAAAGTCAGGGTTACATCTTTTAAGTTAACAATTTACATATATTAAGATACAAATACTTCATGCCATAAAGGCTTTATGTTGAGCTAGTGTTATTGGCCTAGCGAATCAGACCTTGTGTGTATATCAGGATCCTGTTTCTCTTGTACTTATGCCAAATTTAGAAATCTGTAGAAGTGTGTGTGATATTCTTTTTTTCATTTTCTTATTTGCAAGGGTGTGTTGATGTTACTCATTCAGTGAGTAATTAGTTGCACACATCAGGATTCCTTCCCTTCATGGCTCTCCATATCTTCCAGTGGCTAACAGATTCTGTTTATGATCCTCCATGGCTCAGATTAACTTAAAATAAACAAAGTCCTAGTTACATAGGAACCCAGCATATAGTCGTAAATCTTCTCTTATGTAGCACCACCCTTCTAGGAGCTTTAGAGTGTAGAAACATGACAAATGTGTGGATTGTAAAGTTGACATATTTAGAAACAGAGAATTCTAAAATACTGTGATGTGTAGAAGTGGAATTATGTGCAAGCTAAGGAGTATGCTTACTCCTTGGAAGGAAAGTTATGACCAACCTAGATAGCATATTCAAAAGCAGAGATACTACTTTGCCAACAAAGGTCCGTCTAGTCAAGGCTATGGTTTTTCCAGTGGTCAAGAATGGATGTGAGAGTTGGACTGTGAAGAAAGCTGAGCACTAAAGAATTGATGCTTTTGAACTGTGGTGTTGGAGAAGACTCTTGAGAGTCCCTTGGACTGCAAGGAGATCCAACCAGTTCATCCTAAAGGAGATCAGTCCTGGGTGTTCATTGGAAGGACTGATGTTGAAGCTGAAACTCCAATACTTTGGCCATCTCATTAGAAAAGACTCTGATGCTGGGAGGGATTGGGGGCAGGAGGAGAAGGGGACGACCGAGGATGAGATGGCTGGATGGCATCACTGACTCGATGGACATGAGTTTGGGTGAACTCCGGGAGTTGGTGATGGACAGGGAGGCCTAGCGTGTGGCGATTTCATGGGGTTGCAAAGAGTCAGACGCGACTGAGTGACTGAACTGAACTGAAGGAAGTACATGTCGGGAATGGAGCCCATTGGCAGAATAATCCTTCACTGAACATTAGGGGTTGGGTTTCTAAGGACTAATATAACTTGATCAAGGACAAAGGGCTAGAAGAAAGAGTAAGTGGAGAAAATTCATATTATAAGCAGAAGGTTCAGTGTTGTACGCACAGGGAAGCATGGACCTCCCTGGTCCATCTGGAAAATTGGACATAGGTTGTTATTGCTGAAACATAAAGTGCTGGTAGGGGACGGTCTTTATGAGTATAATCCTTGCTGCTGTAATAAGTAAATCTTCAAATTTCAGCAAGTTAACTGAATACAAGTTTATTTCTTATCCATTTGAGGGATCAGTAAATGTATTTCTGATTGAAAGTGTCTTTCTTCTGCACCCATACAGTGAATCAAGGATCCAGGCTCCTTTCATATTGTGGTTCTGCCAGCCCATAGACTTTTTCTTCTCTTGTATCCAGATGGCAAAAGATGAAAGAGGGGGAGGCAAAGACACATACTTCTTCAAATATTTTAGCTCTGAAGGACACATCTGACTTCTGTTGACAGTCCATTGGGAAGAACTAGTTGCACTGGCTTCACCTAGATGCATGGAGAACCAGAAAATGTAGTCTCTGGTTGGATAGCCACTTAACAATAGTTCAGATTGTGGAACGAAGGAGCACCCAGTGTGGTGGAGAGGCAGTTTTCTCATCCGTGAAAAACAACTTGTTGCTTTAACCTGTTGACCTCTCACCAATCAGCTTAATTAAAGGCTGAAGTTAGAGCTGAAGAAGTGTGGTAGCTGGTAGAGGGAGCACTGATGGCAGAAGGATAATTATTCTTTCTACCCTTCCTGAAGCCCCTAATCTTTCCAGAGCAGGTGGGAATCCACTGAAGGACCATATTTGTGCATCTTCTGAATCAATCTTCCTTTCAATGGATCCACAGCTGCTCTGGAAAAATTTGGGGCTTCAGGAAGGGTGCAAAGGACAACTTTGTTCCTCTAACTTGTTCCTCTAACAAGGTTATAACCTGTGATTAATTTGGGTCCAGTTTAATTGATGGAGATCTCAGATTGTTTTATTTAGGAGCAGTGTTTATTGTGAAACCACCTGTCACACAACGATTTCCTGAAATTTCAGCTGCAAATCAAATGTTTAAGTTTCAAGTTCATATGAAAAGCTTGCGTTTATGTGTGCACTGATTCACTCATTTTATTCAACAACTTTTCTTGAACACATTACATACTGGGCATGGTGCTCGATGTGGAATAGAACTGTAGGTATACCTCTGGGTGGGTGGAGTTTAGAAGAGTATTTCTCAACTTTTTCTGTATAAATGGACATGAGAGCTATCACATATTCACAGTCAACAACAGTGGCCCTTTGTGGCATTGATTTTCAACCTACAAGATATGCAGTTCTCTCCCACTCCTGCCTGCCAGGGGAAGCAATGCCATATCTCCAGCGATGGATGTCTCTACATGTAGCTTGACAAAGAACTATGAGTGATTCTGTGACATTCTTTGGCAGGCCATGCCCCTATCTTGTGTCCCAATGATAATTACTGATTCTGAGATTCAACTACTGCCTCAATAAAACTGAACGTGTTCCACATGAGTAAGCCCGAGAACTCAATAGTTAGGAAGCAGGGACTCAAGGAAGTAGAAAAGGCAATAGGAAATAGTGTTGTAACAGAGATTGCTATATCCTAATTGTTTTAGAAATATTACATCCTAACTCTAGCTAACCATCCAACTGTGCAACAGCTACCTAATTACCAAAGACAACTTTGGACAGATATTATCTGTGTGTATTTTTCACCTGAAATTAAAAGGAAAAATATAGTTGTATGCAAATTTAAGATACAAAAATACAAAGAAAACATTTGAGAACTTGATGTTCTTATGCAGTTTAACAATGTTGATGCGATAGAGCTACTCTTGAATAAAAAGGCCCAATTACAATGGATGTTGGGAATGTTCAGTAAAATAGGTCCCTGGTGAATCTCAGGTCTTATAAAAAGTGTGCATTATGTAATCTATAAGAACTGCTTGAGCAAAATCAACCTGGTCGGTACTTGATTTTTGCTACATAAAACTCTCTCACATTTTTTTAGATGAATTAATAACGTCTACAGTTTCTAGCTTCCTAAGAGGCAGAGTCTCTGTCTTGAATGTTTATAGAAGGAAACAATTTGCTGCTATTGTGGATAGATATCACTTGCCAACTCGGGTTCCATGAGTCTGAAATAGTATTTTTACCTTCTGTCACTTTGGGGTCAGTTTCTTATTATGAATGAGAAGCTGCCTTTGCCCTTCAACAAAATGAGATAAAACTAGAATAACCTTCCTGATTCCACTGCCTGCATTCCTAGCCTAGTATTTCAGCTTCTGAAGAGTTTATTTTTGGATGTCATTAAATATAGCTAGTGATCCTTTAAATGAAATGGATTAAATGGCAAATGGCTTCCCATCTTCCACCCTTCAGTTAAGTCACCTGAAAAAATTCATAATTCAAAATATGATTTATAAAGTAACCCTAGCTCATCTCTATTTCTATTATTTCTTGGGAAAAAAAATCATTGATGATAATGCTGCAGTCTATGCTGATGTGAGCATCTTTCATCAGTATCTTCTTATGGCAGAAAAGAAATTAGTCTCTTCAGTGTGTCTGTCTTCAGGTTTGGAAGTTGCCATCGCTTTCAAGATTTACTGAGAAAGGAGAAATATGATCACCCCCAAAGATATATTGTATCCATGGAAAGTTTACTCTTTTTAAGAATTTTCATAGAAGTGTGGTGTTTTGAGCTATGTATTTGTTAATTATGATAATCTTTTACAAATAGTTTTATCTGCAAAAGCTAGGAATATACTGTAGTTTTATCTATTATATATAGCTTAAGTGATTGTGTAGACACATGGTTGTGAGTCAGTATATATAAATTATATGTGTGTACATAGCTATAGATACAGCTAATGAAAATTTTTGAACATAATAATCGAAAACTAAAAGTCTTTTTTAAAGCTAAAGAACATTATGTTACACATATCCCTTCTTTTGTTATTTAAAAACTGAAGTCTTTTCTTTTGTGAGGCGATTCAGAATTGATTGAACACATGCAGAATTATGGACCTAATTGTCATTTGTCATTAAGGGGAAACTTGGGTAAATCATTTGGAAGGTTTTTTGCTTCTTTTTTTTTTTTTTAGCAGAACTAATTTGTTTATTTGTGAAATTAGTTGGATTTAATGAATATGTATTGAACATCATCTATATGTGAAGAAGCCAAGTACTGAGGATAGGTATATGTATGAAATAAGAAATCTCTGGGTTCCCAGTCCTTCAAAAAGTGTCAGTTTAGGACCAGGCTTAATTATGGGGCTTCCATGATTTGTAGTCAAAGCTATGGTTTTTGGTTTTTTCCATAGTCATGTACAGATGTGAGAGCTGGACCATAAAGAAGGCAGAACATTGAAGAATTGATGCTTTCAAATGTGGTGCTGGAGGACTCTTCAGGGTCCCTTGCACAGCAAGGAGATCAAACCAGTCAATCCAAAAGGAAATCAATTCAGTTCAGTTGCTCAGTTGCACCTGACTCTTTGCAACCCCATGGAATGCAGCACGACATTTCCCTGTCTATCACCAACTCCCGGAGCTTACTCAAACTCATGTCCATTAAGTCAGTGATGCCATTCAACCATCTCATCCTCTGTCATCCCCTTCTCTTCCAGCCTTCAATATTTCCCAGCATCAGGGTCTTTTCAAATGAGTCAGTTCTTCACATCAGGTGGCCAAAGTATTGGAGTTTCATGTTCAGCATCAGTCCTTCCAATGAATATTCAGGACTGATTTCCTTTAAGATTGACTGGTTGACAGGTTTACTTTAGGGTTGATCTCCTTGAAGTCTAAGAGACTCTCAAGAGTCTTCTGCAACACCATATTCAAAAGCATCAATTCTTCGGCGCTCAGCTTTCTTTAAGTCCAATTCTCACATCCATCCGTGACTATTGAAAAAACCAGAGCTTTGACTAGATAGACCTTTTTTGGCAAAGTAGTGTCTTTGCTTTTCAATATGCTGTCTAGGTTGGCTAGAACTTTTCTTCCAAGGAGCAAGCATCTTTTAATTTCATGACTGCAGTCACCATCTGCAGTGATTTAGGAGCCCAAGAAAATAAAGTCTCTCACTGTTTCCATTGTTTCCCCATCTATTTCCCATAAAGTGATGGGACAAGATGCCATGATCTTTGTTTTTTGAATGTTGAGTTTTAAGCTAACTTTTTCACTCTCTTCTTTCACTTTCATCAAGAGGCTCTTTAGTTCCTCTTCATTTTTTGCCATAAGGGTGGTGTCATCTGCATATCTGAGGTTATTAATATTTCTCCCAGCAATCTTGATTCCAGCTTGTGCTTCATCCAGCCTGGTATTTCCTATGATGTACTCTGCATATAAGTTAAATAAGCAGGGTGACAACATACAACCTTGACATACTCCTTTCNGTGGTGTCATCTGCATATCTGAGGTTATTAATATTTCTCCCAGCAATCTTGATTCCAGCTTGTGCTTCATCCAGCCTGGTATTTCCTATGATGTACTGTGCATATAAGTTAAATAAGCAGGGTGACAACATACAACCTTGACATACTCCTTTCCCAATTTGGAACCAGTCTGTTGTTCCATGCAATTCTAACTGTTGCTTCTAGACCTGTATACAGATTTCTCAGGAGGCAGGTCAGGTGGTAAACAGTGAATATTCACTGGAACGACTGATGCTGAAGCTGAACCTCCAATATTTTGACAAAGAGCTGTATTGGACTTATTGGAAAAGACCCTGATGTTGGGAAAGATTGAGGGCAGGGGAAGGGGATGAGATTGTTGGATGGCATCACTGACCCAATGGACGTGAGTTTGAGCAAACTCTGGGAGATGGTGAAGGACAGGGAAGCCTGGCGTGCTGCAGTCCATGGTGTCATGAAGAATCAGACAAGACTTAGCGACTGAACAACAACAATTTGTATGAAAATAAATCAGAATCTAAGATATCATGGTCATTTTCCTCATATTTTTTCTCTCATTATCAGAACTGCTTCAGTAGCATAGGATGTATAGAAATCAACCTGATAGGGGAGGCTGGTGGGCTGCTGTCTCTGGGGTCGCACAGAGTCGGACACGACTGAAGCGACTTAGCAGCAGCAGCAGCAGCAGTGCATATTAGGAAGTCAAGGACAATAACATGGAAACTGATTTTTTTTTCACACCAGGTAGACTCACCATATGGTTTCCACTAAGAGATTATATGTCAAAATATTTTTAGCTTAACCTTCTCCTTTAAGTTTCCTCAGTTACACAAGAAGATGAGCAGAATAGAAGTACAGGCAGGGAGTCTGTGGAAAAGTGTGATTTGGTATTATGATTAATAAAAATGAATAGGCTGAAAATTCCACGTCTAATTATGCCTTAGAAATGATTATTGACTAGGGGAGAAATAGGTGAATATTTACAATGCAGGCAATCAGCTCAAGAAATACTGATTTAAACAAGTATGGGATGACCATCCTCTGTCTCACCCTTGCTGACAATGAGGATTATCATTTTGTTTATCCTTTGCAGATAAGTAAAGATCAGTAGAATACCGTGGTCCACAGGAACAGAGGGGAGGAGGGCTGGTGGTTTGAAACAGATTTTCATGGAATCCAATGGTAGGAGTATAAAAACAGAAAAACTTTATGGAGACTCATTTGGTGAGAGAAATCAAGACTTAAAAATTATTTTTAGCTCAGCAATTTCACTACTAGGACCTTATCCTAATGGAAAAAAAAAAGTATGTACAAAGATGATTATTCATCATAAGGCTTTTGTAATAATGAAAAACCACCCCAAACAGGGAATTGTTTACCCAGAGGGAATAAATCAAGTCAAAAGTAACTGAAACTTGTGAAGGAGGCTGGGTGTAGGACAATAGGGATTAGTGGTGAATTGGTGGTGGTTTGGTTTAGTCGCTAAGTTGTTTGACTCTTGCCATCCCGTGGGCCTGTCAGGCTCCTCTGTCCATGGGATTCTCCAGGCAAGAATACTGGAGCGGGCTGCCATTTCCTTCTCCAGGGGATCTTCCCAAGTGGTGAGTTGGGAATGTGGCAAATCAAGCAGGCAGCTCTAGCGGAGGGGTGTTGGCTCAGGCTTGCCAGAGTTTTTGACCTTCCAAAATAAATTGAAAATACATATTTTTTTGTAAGCTATCTTCCAACTTTTAAAATTGAATGCAGGCAAAATCAAAGTAGTTGTAGGCCCTGAGTCATTGGCTGCCAGTCTATAGCATTTTAGGAAATAACTTATNGGATGACCATCCTCTGTCTCACCCTTGCTGACAATGAGGATTATCATTTTGTTTATCCTTTGCAGATAAGTAAAGATCAGTAGAATACCGTGGTCCACAGGAACAGAGGGGAGGAGGGCTGGTGGTTTGAAACAGATTTTCATGGAATCCAATGGTAGGAGTATAAAAACAGAAAAACTTTATGGAGACTCATTTGGTGAGAGAAATCAAGACTTAAAAATTATTTTTAGCTCAGCAATTTCACTACTAGGACCTTATCCTAATGGAAAAAAAAAAGTATGTACAAAGATGATTATTCATCATAAGGCTTTTGTAATAATGAAAAACCACCCCAAACAGGGAATTGTTTACCCAGAGGGAATAAATCAAGTCAAAAGTAACTGAAACTTGTGAAGGAGGCTGGGTGTAGGACAATAGGGATTAGTGGTGAATTGGTGGTGGTTTGGTTTAGTCGCTAAGTTGTTTGACTCTTGCCATCCCGTGGGCCTGTCAGGCTCCTCTGTCCATGGGATTCTCCAGGCAAGAATACTGGAGCGGGCTGCCATTTCCTTCTCCAGGGGATCTTCCCAAGTGGTGAGTTGGGAATGTGGCAAATCAAGCAGGCAGCTCTAGCGGAGGGGTGTTGGCTCAGGCTTGCCAGAGTTTTTGACCTTCCAAAATAAATTGAAAATACATATTTTTTTGTAAGCTATCTTCCAACTTTTAAAATTGAATGCAGGCAAAATCAAAGTAGTTGTAGGCCCTGAGTCATTGGCTGCCAGTCTATAGCATTTTAGGAAATAACTTATATGAAAATCTGTGGTGGAACAAAATGCCATTAGTAAAAAATGATGCTATAATTGTATCTTTATTGACCTATAAAGATGCTCCAGATGTTACAAAGTAGCATAGGTAGTACAGTCACGACTTTTGCACATACACAGAACATATATTTGTTGCGTTTATGTGCAGAGGGGAAAGGCTTACATTACAGCCACTTAAATCATCATGTCTCTCTCTGGGTGAGGAATTCAGGAACTTTTGGGTTTTTGTATTTCCTAATTTTTCTTCTTTGTGTATATATTGTATAATAAAATTTAATTTAAAAGTGTAAAATATGTTTGATTCTACAATGGAGGATACAATACAAAGTACAGCAGAGCAGAATGAGAAAAACCTGAGAATGGCAATGAATTTAATAGGAAATTAGCAATGCACTAAAACTGTTCAGGGAAAAAAGTTAATGCCTTCAAAAATCAATTTGATAAATTTGTTTTATATTGCTAGCAGGGTTGTTTTCTAAAAGGGTACCAGAGTTACAAAGATAAATAAGATGGTGTCTCTTCCCTCTAGGAGTCCACAGTCTAATGAGGATCTCCCAGCGTTACCTTTTAATTGTGTAACTTAGAAATGTAATCACAGAATAAAATAAGGACACAAGAACAAAGCAATTTAGAAAGTGGAAAAATTGCAGTTTAGAAAATTTTGTGGCCTGTTTTAGAATGTCAGGGTAAAAGTCTAAAAAGCCATATCACTATAGAATTATACTTGATTTTAACCAGGAAAATGTTATAATTTAGAACTGTTTTAAAATACAGGAGAGATTTGAATACTAATGATTTTACCAGAAAATTCTGCAGAGAAAATTTGCAGTGATGTATGTCATTTGTTTTCCTGGGATTACAAACATAATTAGGTAAATGGCATGTTCCAAATACAATGGTCATTATCTAAAGTAAGTTTGTCTTGGGCAAAAATCTAAAGTTTAGTTGCCAAAAATGCTCTTCATCATTAAAGGTGTTAAAAGAGTCACAGCCCCAAAGATAACACTTTCAGGAGACTTCGGTGTATTTTTTTTTACTGTAATGAAAAATACTGAAGAGATTTAAGAAGTTAAAGTTTCACCTGGTTAAAATTTTAACCTTTGCTTTATAAAAGCATCATGTACAACCCCACACGAAGCANAACACTTTCAGGAGACTTCGGTGTATTTTTTTTTACTGTAATGAAAAATACTGAAGAGATTTAAGAAGTTAAAGTTTCACCTGGTTAAAATTTTAACCTTTGCTTTATAAAAGCATCATGTACAACCCCACACGAAGCATTAAAGACAACTAAAATATATACATGAAGCAATCACTTGCAAAATGAAACATGAATTGACAATGATGAAATGTGCAAATGACATACAATCATAGTGAGAGATGCTAGGTGTAAAAAGGTCGCCATAGATATGAGGGACCTTGCTGACTAGAAAGAGCCTATGTAAATAAGTACTATCTGTAATTCAGTAGATAGAAATGTAAGGTAATAATCCTAGGCACTAAATTCAAAATTAATATGCTGTCAGTAGCCATGTGCTGCAAAACATTTAGGAGACAAAGAACCTCTGCGTATTAGTAGACAAGCACATAGAAGTTTCTGCATAGGTTTTCATAGCAATAACCCCCATGAACAATTCCACGAGGCACAAATGAAAGCACCAGTTTAAGTAGAGAGAATTATAGAAGGATTTTTTAAAATGTCACTGGGATTATGTTGAGAAAGTCACATATGCTTTCTTTTACTTTAGAGGCAGAAAAATGATAAAGCTTAGAAAAACACTACAATACCAAAATGATAAAAACCTAAGGTTTACTGAGAAAAGGAAATACACAAAAAAGTGCCAATCACAATCAAAGCTCAAAGAAAGGGTTTAGGTCACAAATTAGTACTTTCCTAGGGCTATCTGTTTTAAAAATCACATTTGCCAATTTCTGTTATTTTTATAAATATTCTTTCTTCAGTGTTTTATCATATTGACTTTTTTGAACATTGGACTCTCACCATGCAAAACTAAATTGACAGAATAAAGAGGCTCTTAAATGTTTATCCCTAAAGACTCTACCTGGTGGTGCTGAACTTTCATGTTTATCATCCTGTTGCGGGATATTGCATGTTTCCTAATAATTTCATCAAGCCGTGTTCCCCAGGCATGCTGGACTCTGTGGAATGAGATCCTGGCCTTTGCTTCAGCTCACTGGGTAAGAACACTTGCTGAATCCAGCCAGTCAGGCCTCAGGGCCCAGATGTTCTCCTTCTCTCTGACCCTTGCTATCACTTCCTCTTCCTTCAAAACCAACTGCTTCCTTCATGTGAAGACCAAGGTGTAACCCCTGTGTCATAGATCATACCATGCAGGGTAAGAGCAGAATAAGAATAAAGTACTTATTCTGTGAGAAATTGCTTATATTTTATACAAATTTGAATTATGGCAGTTTGAAATATGAAAAATATTAATGAAATATTTTAAAATTATTTTTTTACTTTATTTTACTTTACAATACTGTATTGGTTTTGCCATACTGTTATATCAAATTAGAGAATTGACTGACATCACTTGGCAACTTTTCTCACACCTTTCTCACAACCCCAACATTCAGGAGGAACCCGAGGTCCTACTTGCATGTTCTGCATTTATGCTGAAAATCTCCATCCAGAGAATTTCCTCCTATGTTCCAAATTAAAAACAAAAACAGAAGCAACAAAATTGAGACTTGTATAATTTCAATGCTGACAGGCCCAGTAAATGGCAAACTAGGCCGTTTCTTCTATACCTGGTAAACAAATGACAACTTACCATATCGCGGTTTTCCAGAGACTGGGACTTCTTAGAGGGAAGGCTTTGTTTACTATTTTACTCTTCTTTTAACCTGCATGGTGATTATATTTGACATCTTAAGAAATAGTGGGGGAGAGGGGACTTGTGCTGAACAACTCACCTGAGTACCAGTAACTCTAGAACCAAAGTCAGAGGAAAGGAAACTACTGCCACACTTGTTTAGGAAGGAGGACTCTGTGAAATATCCGTGATAATGTTGAAAAAATTTAAAAAGCAGCAATAAGCAAAAATACATTCTCAAAATTGTACATTTACCCCCCATTCTTGTTATTCTGTCTCTTAAGTCATGTCTGACTCTGCGACGCGATGGACTGCAGCATGCCAGCCTCCTCTGTCCTCTACCATCTCCTGGAGTTCGTTCAAACTGATGTCTGTTGAGTCTGTGATGCCATCCAACCGTCTTATCCTCTGCCACCCCCTTCTCCTTTTGCCTTTTGACTCTTTACATCACGTGGCCAAAGTTTTGGAGCGTTCCCAACAGTCTTTCCTGTGAGTATTCAGGGTTGATTTCCTTTGAAATTGATTGATTTGATCTCCTGTAATCCAAGAGACTTTCAAGAGTCTTCTCCAGCACCACAACTCTTCAGCACTCAGCCTTCTTTATGGTCCAACTCTCTCATCCACACATGACTACTGGGAAAGCTGTAGCTTTGATTATATGGACATTTGTCAGGAAAGTGACATCTCTCCTTTTTAATACTCTGTCTAGGTTTGTCATAGCTTTCCTTCTGAGGAGTAAGCATCTTTTAATTTGATGGCTATAGTCACCATCTGCAGTGGTTTTTGAAGCCCAAGAGAATAAAATATGTTACTGCTTCCACTTTTTCCTCTTCTATTTGCCATGAAGTGATGGGACCTGATGCCATATTTTCCATTTATTTCTTTTTTTAAATTAATTTTTTGGAGTATAGTTGTTTTGCAATATTGTGTTTGTTTCTGCTGTACAGCAAGGTGAATCAGTCATATGTATACATATATACCTTCTCTTTTGGACTTTTTTTTTTCTGATTCAGGTCACCATAGTGCATTCAGTAGAGTTCCCTTGCTATATATTAGTTATCTATTTTATACATATTATGGGGATTGCAAAGGGTTGGACAGGACTGAGCAACTGAACAACAAAAACACATACTATCTATAGTGTACATGTGTCATCCCAATCTCCCAATTTCTTCCATCCCACCCTTTCCCTCTTGTTGTCCATGCATTTGTTCTCTATGTCTATGTCTCTATCTCTGCTTTGCAAATATGATCATCTATACCATTGTGGCTCAGCTGGTAAATAATCCACCTGCAATGCGGGAGACCTGGGTTAGATCCCTGGTTTGGGAAGATCCCCTTGAGAAGGGAAAGGCTATCCACTCCACCTGGAGAATTACATGGACTGTATAGTGCATGGGGTCGCAGAGTCGGACATGACTGAGCAACTTTCACTTTCATACCATTTTTCTAGATTCCACTTGCACGAGTTAAGATACAGTATTTGTTTTTCATTTTCTGACTTACACAGTGTGTATGACACTCTCTAGGTCCATCCACGTCTCTTCGATAGACCTAATTTCATTCCTTTTTATGGCTGAGTAATACTCCATTGTATTTATGGGAAAATTAATTGTGAATAAGGCAATTATGGAAGGACCTTCAGAAATGCATGCCTTCATTGCACAAAATCAATCACCCTCTAGCCCTAGGATTGCCAGGGGAAGTAACTAATTGTAGCCCTTTTGGTTCATTGTACCCTGACTTCAGTGCAGGCTGGGAGCAGCCCTACTGCCTGGAGCCTCAACTTGCTTTAAAAACCCAGGCAAGACAAACCAGAAAAGCATCAGCACTGGAAAATCTGCCTGCAGCTCCACTTGTTCCACTGCTGCATGGTGTTACAAAAGCAAACTTGGTTCAATTTTTGCAGGAATAGGAGATAAATCAATATCCTTAACTGTGTTCTTTAATGACTTCCTTTGTTTTAATATTTATTTATTTATTTGGCTGCATCATTTATAGTGTGTCATGTGGGATCTTTCGTTTTGGTGCACGGGCTCAGTGATTGTACCGTGCAGACTTAGGTGCCTTGCGGCATATGAGACCTTAGTTCCCCCACAAGGGATTGAATCCCCATCCTCTGCACTGTAAGGTGGATTCTTAACCACTGAACCGCCAGGAAAGGCCCCAAGATTTATTTTCTTTAGGTTGACTTGTTTGTGTAAAAAATTTTGTTGGGGTTGCAGGAGTGGCTTATGTAATAATAGATCACTGTTGTAAAGCCTGGCTGTATCTTCTGGCCTAAAGCCTGAGCATAATTAGGGACATGGGCCTCATCTATTATATTAGCATCCCAGGTTTCTTATATTGTGCCTGGTTGGTGCTTGATAAATACATCAAAATGATGAAAAATATGAAATACAATTTGTGGTCTTGCCTAGCTGCCTAAACAATATTCATAACATTTCATCTATAGTAAAATACATTCTGATCTCCCAAACACTAAGTTACAAATGCGCTGTTGGAACTTATTCTGTTGATTTAAAATGAAGTTGGTTTATAAACAATAAATTGAGAAATGTTGCTGCAAATGGATTATTTGTGTTCACAATTACAGGAAACAAATATGCCATATCTTTGAGGCAGCAAAATCCCTTTCTAGTCAAGCTATAACAGTGTTTTTAACATCCCCCATCTTCAAGAAATGAATCCATTCTTTTCAGCTATAATCATCTTGGCTCAAAAGACCTAGGTGTTTTGTTTTTATCTCTCTGCAAAGGTCCTGTGATTCATCATAAGAAATGAAAACTGGCCAAGAGAAATTGTGCAAAAGTTACTCAGGAAAAGGAGCCACATATCTAATTGTGGATTTTCCAGCTGATGCTCTTTCTATAAGTTAATTGTGTTGTTTTGAAATCACCAAGGCAAACAGAACACAGCAAACAAACAAAAACTATAACATTTTACCTGGGACATTTTGTGCATAATAGTTTTGTGCTTTCAATTCCAATGCCTGTGTATTCATGTCAATACTGGAACATAATACCCAGAGAGTCTGTGAAATTTCAGCCCCTGGAGAGATGTATGCATCACTGTCACACTGTGTCTTGGCTTCACATTGGTTCAGAAAGATAAATACATCTATACATCTAATGATTATTGAACCATCTAACGACCCACTGGATCCAAAAGAGATTTTTATAGGTCAGATTCAAAGAGTTCTGAAAAGCAAAATTATAATTTGAATACAAAGTCAAGATCTGCTGGTTTTAACAAAAGATCACTAAAGATGGAAGGAATCTTGCAAGCTGGTGAATATTTGTGGCTTAAATTAAATTCCCAAATTGTCATGTTTCCTTTTTTTTTTCATAGAAAATCCAGATAGAACTTTAAAAATTTACAAAAGGAACTCATATACAGCAAGAGTGTAAGCTAACAGGGAAGATGTTAATAGTGCTATTAGCCGGTGTGATTTTTGTCATTATCAGCCATTATTCTAAGAATGGTAAGTGGCAGATTAAGAGCTCAGTTGAAATTTCCATCTTTTTTGTAGTCAGCATATAAAATACATATCCTCTGTCTCTAAATTGTCACCTTTTGTCACAAATTGCTCATTATGTTTGCTTAGACTTATGAAATGGAAAATATTTTATTTAAAAGAAATAAAGCCAAGAAACATTGAGTAAAAACCCTGTGATTTTTTCTAGAATGTGTATTTAAAAAATTGGTCATAGACTATGAATGAGTTGATAGAAGTTGGTAAAAAAAAAAAAGCTCAGATGGTAAAGAATCTGTCCACAGTGTGGGAAAGACAGTTTCAATTCCTAGGTCGGGAAAATCCCCTGGAGAAGGAAATGGCTACCCACTCCAATATTCTTGCCTGGAGAATTCATGGACAAAAGAGCCTGGTGGGCTACAGTACATGGGCTGCAAGGAGTTGGACACAATTGAGTGTTTAACCCTTTCTTTCCTGGCAATTAAAAAGAAAGAAGGAAAAGAAAGAGAGAAAGACAAAAGTTGAACTGTGACTAATGCATTCTAGAGAGGAGCTCTAGGTTTTTTTTTTTTTAAATTATAAGTAATTTTGAAAGCCTCATTTGAAAGGGGCCTCACTGAAGCAGTTCAGAAAGCTTTTGAAATCATGTGTAAGTGGCTTACTTAGATCAAGAGTTATACTGGTTAACCTTTGGTGATTATATGTGCGTTTATGTGTGACTATAATACCACATATAAAAGTTGTTAATACTTAGATGTCATATTAAAGGATCAAAATGCATATAGAATATAATAGAATTTTGTTCTGGTTTTAAAGGTCAGAAGAAAGAAAAAGAAGTGAGAAGAAGATAGAGTTCATATTGTTCTTTTTATGAGAGAATACAGCAATATTAATTTAGTTCCAGGATACTGCATTACAATCAAATCATTTAATTTTTAAAATTCTTCTTGTGGGGCTATTTCTTACATGCTTAATGTTGGGGCAATATCTTGACAACCAAAAGCCAGGACAGAGTATGTTGCAGAATTCCAATTTATGTTAAACTTCCCTTTATGCAGAATTCAATCAGTTTGTAAAATGCCCAGCAGATAAACTTGAAAGATATGTATTGTACAGTGAGAATGGCTGTACATAGCAATAATCCACACATTACCAGATCTTCAAATGATTTTTGAAGTATCATCAGGAAAAAATTAAATTTTGTTCCCTAGTTGCTTTATGCAAAACATATTTTGACTGGACTTGAATTCTTAAGAATTTTGACTATGTATATAACATGTATAAAATCTCTTTCAGCATATCAAAAATTGTTAACTATCTTCTGCCATTCTGAATGTGTTAGAACTGGCGGCATCTTATTATGATCTCTAAAAATGCTATTTAAAGGCAAAAATGTTTCATGTTTGGGTTGGCTTCTGTAATACAGAAGGCATTCTTGCAAATATTATTTTTAATATTTTTGTGTGAAACAACCACCTTTACTTACTAGAAGCACCTTAAACAAGTAACTGTAGTTAGACATCCACCGTTTTAAGCCAACACACTAAAACAGTGCATCAGTAGTGTGTGCAGTTTCTAATACATGCTTTTTAATCATTCTTCTTGCTTCTTCAAGCAAAAACAACTTACAGTCATNCTCTGACCTAGTGAACTTCAGGAGAAATCAGAGGAGATGGTGGCCTTGATGATACCACTTTAACATTTTGGGAAATCTTCCATATGACAAGTCAGTTATTTTTAGGGTTCCTTCTTCCCAAAGGCTTGTACTGAAAACTACTAGTTCATTCACATATGGAGTAGCGGGTTTTCCCCTTACAGAAAAGGGCTCTTCTTGCTCTCTGTGGTAGGTAGCAGGAAAGATGTATCTTGAAAGCACAGCAGGCTCCTCCAATCCTCCACCCTCAGTAGAGAGAGAGACTGGGGGCCTGAGAGTAATAGGAGAGCTGGAAGGCTGGGCCCCAGTCAGAGATCCCAGTGCAACAAGGGTGACATGAAGATCAGCTGCCTCTCAAAATGCATTGTGTTTCTTATTTCATTTTGCTGGCAGAGTTAATTTCGCCATTAACACATCAGCTGTTAAAATGTATTTTTAGCTACTTGAGCAACTGCTTGTGGATAGCTTTCCTCATTTTAGAGTGACATATCACTTCCAGTTATCGATTTGATATAGGCACTGAAGTAAAATGTATCTCTGTGGAGTAAAGATGTGATGATGAAACTAAAAGAGAAATATGGCAGCAACGTGGCACTTAGCTGGATTAACACATTGCAATAATGAGTTATAGTTCATTATAATTTTCTGAAAACCAAGATCTCCATGGAGGTAAAGCTAGGCACATTGTAATGTGTCTAGAAATGCTAGCTATCTCTTTAGGATTTTATTTTAGAATTGAATATTTCAGTGTAAAAGCAGTCTTTGTTAATCCCATAGCTTCATGTCACTAGTTTTCTTTTTAAAAATATTTCTTTATTTGACTGTGCTGGATCTTAGTTGCGATATGTGGGATCTTATTCCCAGACCAGGGATCTAACTTGAAGCCCCCTGCATTGGGAGCACGGAGCCCCAGCCACTTAACCACCTGAGAAGTCCACTCAGTGAGTGGTTCCTGAATGATAATTAGCCAAGTTTTGAGATGCTGTCTACAAAGTTTTGTATTTTATGATGAACAGTAAGTTGAATAATTTTCCAAATTCTCATTTTTAGACTTACTGAAGTTTATAAGATGACTATAATTACTTAAAAATATGTATTGATATGCATAGTTTAAATAATAATTAAAAATAGAAAAGATTGTGAGACTCATATGTGTAAGAAAATAGACCACCAACATGTTAAATGTCCCATGTGAGTTCATTGCTTACCATATCCTTCTCTTTCTACTAGNAGCCCGCCAGGCTCCTCTGTCCATGGGATTCTCCAGGCAAGAACACTGGAGTGGGTTGCCATGCCCTCCCCCCGGTGATCTTCCTGACCCAGGGATCGAACTTCGGTCTCCTGCATTGCAGGCGGATTCTTTACCGTGTGAGCCCCCAGGGAAGACCTAGTGTGGTTAGCGAATGTCAGATCAGGCCGGGAGGTCCCCGCCGGTGGCCAGCACCCACTGACTCTTCAGAGCCGAGTGGATGAGGTATTTTCTGCTGGGTGCTGGTGGAGGGCTGACGTGCCCTGCCCCCAGAGCCCTGCAGCTGAGCGCTGGGAAATGTGACCCGTGCTCCAGGGCATGGCCACCGAGCCTCCCTGCTGTGGGATCCTGGCCCCCGGCCACTAGGCCATCACGCGCGCGATTAACCAGGATAACGCCTGCAGGTTCTCAGGGGCCGCGTGCTGGGAGCCAGGCAGGCCTTCCTGCTTGTGTGGTTCGTGGGGGCTGCAGGGGCGTTTCTGCCCCTGAGAGCTTAACGCCAAGTGTCGCAGAGACACCCAGAAGCACAGGGGCGCCAGGGGACCGGGCAGTCAGCGTCTCTCACCGGCTTGTGTGCCTAGGGGCCCCCGAGTGGCCCAAGCCTGAGTCTCCTCCCCTCTGGCACACGGGGGCTGCAAGTGGGTTAAGGAGGTCGCCCCGACACTCATGTCCACCGGAACATTCGCGTGTGACCTTATTTGGAATGGGGTCTCTGCAGGGTAATCAGGGTAAGGTTGGAGAGGAGGTCCTCCTGGAAGAGAGAGGACCCTAAATCCAGTGACTGGTGTCCTTGTATAAGAGACAGAGAAGGACACGCAGAGACGTACAGAGAAAAGCCAGCCCTGTGAGTTCGGGGGCCGAGATAGCAGTGAAGTGGATGTTAGCCCAGGATGCCTGCAGCCCCCAGAAACTGGCAGTGAAGGGAAGCACCCCACCACCACCCCAGAGCCTTTGGGGGTTTCTGGTCTGCAGACTGAGGGAGAGTCAATGTCTGCTGCAGAGGCCGCAGCTGTGGGGCTGGGTCCCCAGGACCTGGGCACAGGCTGGGAGGTGCTGGGGAGGGGCTTGTGGGCGAACCACGTGGGGCTGCAGACAGACCCAGCTCTCCCGGGACCCTCCCCCACTGCCTTTGCAAAGCCGCTTTCCCGGACACCCGGAAACAGGTGTGTCTCTGGAGTGGGGTGGCAGTCTATTTCAGTGTTCCGGGCTCGGCCCGGCCCTCTTCGGGCATGAGGGTGGCAGCTGCCTCGTGACCCTTTGGCGTGTCCCCCAAGGGCCGTGCTGGCCACAGAGGCTCCAGCCCTCGGCCAGCTGCCGCCCGCCTGCGGCCTCACGGGTGCCGGCCGGGCTCGCGGAGATCACAGTCCATGGGGATGCCTGGAGGAGGGACAGGTAAGGCCCACGGTGCCCTTACGCTCTGACCATCGGCCCGGGAGGAAGGCTCTGTTCTGACTGGAAGCCTCCAGTCCCCCCAGGAAGCCCGGGGCCCAGCCCGAAGGGAGGCAACGTGAGCTCTGCCGTGTATGAAGGCAGAGGCGGCCGGAGCTGACGCGTGCCCACTTCGTGCCCGGCCTTGGCGACTCTCCTCTGGACTCTTGATGTGACCCGTTTTACAGATGAGGCAGCTGAGGCTCGGGGAAGGGTCACCGCAGCGGGCGTTGCGGTCGGGCCCTGCTCTGTTGAGCCTCTGTGCCTCCCGCCCCTGCCCTTTGCTTCTTTCCTGGTGATTCTCAGTCTTCAACCAAGGGTGACTTTGCTCCCGGGGGCGGGTGGAGGGCGTTTGGCTCTGCCTGGAGCCACTTCTGATGGTCTCAGCTTGGCGGGGGAGGGGGTGCCACAGGCCCCTGGGGGGTGTCAAGACCGGAGACACCGCTCACCACCCCGTGGCACATGGGGCGGGGGAGAAGCGTGGTCCAGCCCAGAGTGTCGGTGGGGCCCGAGGCCGGGAAACCGGCTGAGAGATCTTCATGACNGGCGGGGGAGGGGGTGCCACAGGCCCCTGGGGGGTGTCAAGACCGGAGACGCCGCTCACCACCCCGTGGCACATGGGGCGGGGGAGAAGCGTGGTCCAGCCCAGAGTGTCGGTGGGGCCCGAGGCCGGGAAACCGGCTGAGAGATCTTCATGACTTCCTTCCTTCTGCTGTTGATGCGGAAAGCAGGGCCCATCGAGGCAGAAAGAAACACTAAGGAGCTTCCAATCCGTCAACCCCACCTCGGACGAGGTGGCGTGTGGCGGGGATGGCGGGAAGAAAGCGCTGGGGCAGGGCAGGGGCTGGAGGAGGAGACGGGGTGTGTGGGGGGCACAGGAGAGCTAGCCTGGACCTTGGAGCAGACAGGTGGAGCAGCGGGGAGAGCCTCTGAGAGCCGAGGTGTATGGGGCAGGGGATGCTCCAGCCAGGGTCCAGCCTCCATCCTGAAGTGCTCCCAGCCCGGTCCTCAGGGTGCCGTCCCGGCACGAGGCTCAGTGCCCAGCAGACCCTGCCTNAAAAAAAAAAAATCTCTTAAAGTGTCTCCCAGTTTCCTATTCTCAGAAGAGAAATAAGAATGATCTATAAAAGAACATGTAGTTCAATGACTAAAAAAAAAGAACTAAAGGGAAAGAGGCATTTAAAAAAGCTTGTATTCCTTTTATATATGGGGAAGAGGTACAAGGTTCAGGTATTCATAGATTCATTTTTAATAGACTTTTCATACATTCAAATAGTTATTTCAGTAGAATAATTTTAGTAGTTTATGGGAGTGACAATTGAACGATTGAGGCTCATCTTACCCTCGGCAATACTGAACTAAATTACTTGTTCTCCAAACAGAGCCCTCTATACATCTTTTTCTTCCTTAAAATGCCGATTAAAACAGCAAGAGGCTGATGATATACATGTTGTGTTGACACAGGGACAAAGTAATAATGGAAATGTGCAAAATCATAGTGGGACTCTGGGACCAGGTTGGATTGTAAGTTTCAAGAAAACTTCCTGAGGCTTGTGCTATCCACAGGGGACTGTGAGAGGCCTGGGGAAATCTTGAGATGAGAGCCTGAGGGAAGCTGAGCATATTTGTGTGTGTAAGGGACCACAGGTGACCTGGGATACCTAATTTCTCCTCTCTGCTCTGCTCTTGATTGAAGACAGCAATGGTGCTACTCATAAGGATCTGTGTTGTAACAGTATCCTTGGTTTTGGGCTTTATTCAGTTCAGTTCGGTTCAGTCGCTCAGTGGTGTCCGACTCTTTGTGACCCCATGGACTGCAGCACACTAGGCTTCCCCGCCCATCACCAACTCCTGGAGCTTGCTCAAACTCCTGTTCATTGAATTGGTGATGCCATCCAACCATCNGCTTTATTCAGTTCAGTTCGGTTCAGTCGCTCAGTGGTGTCCGACTCTTTGTGACCCCATGGACTGCAGCACACTAGGCTTCCCCGCCCATCACCAACTCCTGGAGCTTGCTCAAACTCCTGTTCATTGAATTGGTGATGCCATCCAACCATCTCATCCTCTGTTGTCCCCTTCTCCTCCTGTCTTCAATCTTTCCCAACATCAGGGTCTTTTTTAAGGAGTCAGTTCTTCCCATCAGATGGCCAAAGAATTGGAGTTTCAGCTTCAGCATCAGTCCTTCCAATAAATATTAAAGACTGATTTCCTTTAGCATTGACTGGTTGGATCTCCTTGTAGTCCAAGGGACTCTCAAGAGTCTTCTCCAACATCCCAGTTCAAAAGCATCAATTCTTTGGCGCTCAGCTTTCTTTATCGTAGGGCTTCCCTGGCGACTCAGATGGTAAAGCATCTGCCAGCAATGCAGGAGATTGGGGTTCGATTACTGGGTCAGGAAGACCCTCTGGAAAAGAATATGGCAACTCATTCCAGTACTCTCGCCTGGAAAATTCCTTGGATGGAGGCGTCTGATGGGGTACAGTCCATGGGGTCGCAAAAAGCTGGACATAACTGACTGACTTCATTTCACTTTCCTTTATAGTGTAACTCTCACATCCATACATGACTACTGGAAAAACCATAGCTTTGACTAGATGGACCTTTGTTGGCAAAGTAATGCCTCTATTTTTTAATATGCTGTCTAGACTGGTCATAGCTTTTCTTCCAAGGATCAAGCATCTTTTAATTTCATGGCTGCAATCACCATCTGCAGCGATTTTGGAGCCCAAGAAAATGAAGTCTCTCACCATTTCCATTGTTTCCTCATCTATTTGCCATGAAATGATGGGACCAGATGCCATGATCTTAGTGTTTTGAATGTTGAATTTTAAGTCAGCTTTTTCACTTTCCTCTTTCACTTTCATCAAGAGGTTATTCAGTTCCTCTTCACTTTCTGGCATAATGGTGGTATTATCTGCGTATCAGAGGTTATCGATATTTCTCCCAGCAATCTTGATTCCAGCTTGTGCTTCATCCAGCCTGGCATTTCTCATGATGTACTCTGCATATATGGAGAAGGAAATGGCAATCCACTCCAGTACTCTTGCCTGGAGAAACCCATGGAGGGAGGAGCCTGGTAGGCTACAGTCCATGGGTCGCAAAGAGTCAGACATGACTGAACGACTTCACTTTCACTTTCATTCTGCATATAAGTTAAATAAGCAGGATTGCAATATACAGCCTTGTCGTACTCCTTTCCTGATTTAGAACCAGTATGTTGTTCCATGTCTGGTTCTAACTGTTGCTTCTTGACCTGCATACAGATTTCTCAGGAGCCTGGTAAGGTGGTCTGGTATTTCCATCTCTTTAAGAATTTTCCACAGTTTATTGTGATCTACACAGTCAAAGGCTATGGTGAAATCAATATAGTAGAAGTAGATTTTTTTTTTTCTGAAATTCTCTTGCTTTTTAGATAATCCAGACAATGTTGGCAATTTGATCTCTGGTTCCCCTGCCTTTTCTAAATCCTGCTTGAACATCTGGAAGTTTATAGTTCATGTACTGTTGAAGCCTGGTTTGGAGAATTTTGAGCATTACTTTACTAGCGTGTGAGATGAATGTAATTGTGTGGTACTTTTAACATTCTTTGTCATTGCCTCTCTTTGGGGTTGGAATGAAAACTGACCTTTCCCAGCTTTATTAGCTGTGGAATAAATGTATCAGCTCAGAGAGGTAGTAGTTGCTGTTCTATTGCTACATGGTGTCTGACTCTTTGTGATCCCATGGGCTGTATGTAGCATGCCAGGCCCTTCTGTCCTCCACTGTCTCCCAGAATTTGCTCAAACTGATGACCATTGAGTCAGTGATGCCATCCAACCATCTCATCCTCTACCACCCTCTTCTCCTCCTGCCCTGAATCTTTCCCAGCATCAGATCTTTTTCAGTGAGTTGGCTCTTTGTATCAAGTGACCAAAATATTGGAGCTTCAGCTTCAGCATCAGTCCTTCCAATGAATATTTGGGGTTGATTTCCTTTAGGACTGACTGGTTTGATTTTCTTGCTGTCCAAGGGACTCTCAATAGTCTTCTCTAGCCCCATAGTTCAAAAGCATTAACTCTTCAGTGCTCAGCCTTTTTTATGGTCCAACTCTCACATCTGTACAAGGCTGCTGGAAAAACTATAGCCTTAACTTTACAGACCTTTGTTAGCAACGTGTCTCTGCTTTTTACTACTCTGTTTAGCTTTGTCATAGCTTTCCTTATGAGAAGCAAGCATCTTTTAGTTTCATTGCTGCAGTCACTGTCTGCAGTGATTTTGGAGTCCAAGACATGGTCTCTGCAGCCTCCTGCAAAGCAGAAGAGGGCAAAGATGATAGGGACTATAGAAGAAAGAGGAGGGGAGGCGTGCCTGAAGGGAACACAGGCAAGGAGGAAGAAGGAGTTAGAAGGAGAAAGGGGAAGAGGAGTAGAGGAAGAAAAGGAGAAATAGAGTGGGAGAAGGCTGATGTCTCTGTCTTTTCAAGTGGAGCATGCTCACTTAGAATCTACACAATGGTCAAATACTACGTGTGTGCACACCTCTGTGTATGTGAGGGTACACTGAGACCCCACAAAAGCACATGTACTGTCATTGCTGACCCTCGGTTTCCTCTCCCAGAGTACTGAGTGGTTCCTGACCTCAAGGTGGCAGGGGCCTCAATGGCACAATGGATTGGATTCTATATTCCCCAAGGAGACTGTGGATAGGTCTGTCAGGCCTATGGGACTTTGCCACACATTCAGGCTGAGAAAATGTCTTTACTTATTACCTCCAAACCCTCTGCAATTGGTTATCCAGTCTGCAAAATTCTGAGCATGCCTATAACATATTTTTAACTTTGTTATAAAGGAAATTTCAGTACCTGAAATATCTTGGTATGCAACCATCTGACACAGCTGATTTACTTTCCTAGTCCCTGCCTCTTCCTGGAAGGATGCTGTATCTCTTAGCTGGAATAGGGAAAATGATAGTATCTGCTTCAGAAACATGAAAATTAATAGAGGCTATATCTGCATGAACTTATCTTTTTGATAGGAATGTACTCTTCTAGAAAACATGAACTAGTTACAGCATTCAACTTTCACACGTTTCCCCAGAGTACAAATATTTCTTTTGCTCATTTACTGTGAACTTATTTTGCCATGGGATTAAAAGCAGCAGTATGTGCATGGGGCTGTCACTTTTTGAAAATGGATCATTAGTTGAGCAGAAGATAAAGTAAGAGGTGAATAGTCCTATAATAAATTAATTTTTATTTTTATGAATCAGTTCAATGATGAATTCTTTTTAAAAGTCCAGGTGACTGATCATTGATTTATTTGACAACGGATGAGGGAAAAGATGAAATTGGAAGTTAAAATATGTAGTTAGGTACCACACATGGATGAAGATCAATTTCAATAATTGTAGAGACAGAAAAAATATTGATTATCAGAACTTATAGTTCTCATACATTTCCTTCCAACCTCAGAGCTAAATTCTGAGACTTTTTTTGGGAGCTTGTTACAAACTGGACAATTTCAACCAGAAGCCTTATTGCATGGAGGCAGGGGCTTCTCCTTTGGAAAGCACTTGCCCTGAAGAAAAAGGTACCTGGATCAAGACATTGAATGAGAGAGAAAGTCTTTTTCAGTAGGACACTGTAATTGTCCCACAGCTTTATTTTCTGGCTCAAATATCCCTGTCTGTGACCCATGGTTGAGTCTTAAACCAATTAGAGACCTAGTGACCTGAGAGCTTTGTAAGTTGTTGGAACACAAATAGCATAACTTTAGAGATGCCTCTAATATAGTAAAGCAGAAAGGGGGCCAGGTACCTTGTGTGCCCTAAACTGCTTCGGGATGCTGCTTACCTGAATACCGGAGCATCAGTTGGAAAATTTGCTTCCTGGTAAAAGATGGAAGAACATTTTCACAGCTTGTTAGAGACTGAGGTGCCTTGTAGGAGTACTCTTGTTTTTGAGTCAACTCTTGGAGACTCCCACAAGTATTTGATGGGGATTTTGTAGGATGGTGAAGGTTTTGAATTTTCTGGAGTTACAATTTTTGCTGTGATTCTATTCTTTCATGAATCCCTGTAATACTGAGTTTAAGCAAAACTATATTTTGGGGTAAGATGAGCTGGAAGTGTTGGCCTGGCTTGAAGTTTTCGTGGGCTTACAACAACAATATTGGTTTGCAGGCATTTTGGATGACCCTCATGGTAGGGAAGAGACTCCTGGTTTAAATCTCAGAAACTGTCAGAATGACTTAGCACTTTGGGGATCTAGACTGAGAGTTATGGTCTTGCCAATGGAAACTGGGATATAAAACAACTCTAGGCTCACAGTTTTAAAAGCTTACACCATAACCAATATTCTAGGAGCTTTCCAGAAGTGGGCCTGAGAAGTGCTTCTGCAACGTAGAGCCAGTTGCCACACTAACCATACTCCCTTGGTAGCATACAAACCTGGCAATCTTGTGAAACCCCTTGTTAGTGTACATCTCTGCAAAGTTTATTTAGAGTACTCCTTGAAATCCCAGCACTCTCTGTTTTCTGGAATGCAAACTCAGAAATAAGCAAAAAAGATTCTTGAGTACCCAAAATAGCTTCCACACCCCCAGACTAAAACCATGGACTTCCCTTCTTAAAGGCTTCTGTGCTTCACTTAGAGGTTGTTTATTCTTACTTAACTGAAGTCATAATAATTGTGGGTTTTCTGGCTTTCCAGCTCAAAGTAGATTATAAATAACAAATTAGAAAGGGGTGAGAGAATGTTAGAGGCAAGCAAACTGAAAGGAATGAAAGGACAGTTGTTAAATAAGGAAGACGAAAGCAGAAAATTAAGAACACAGACAGGAACTGTGTGTTTTACCAAATTATGCAGCAATGGTGGTTCATTATTATGGCGCAGTTAAGAAAAAGGCCAAATTATGTTCAGCAGTTGCTATTTTTTAAAAGACAGGGAAGAATTTAATAAAGTTTTCAAAAATTTACATAAAATGATAAAAAAAAAAATAGGCTGAGCATCCAAAGGGGTAAGTTTGAGCATTCTAGATGAAACGTGTGGCTTGCCGCTATCCCGAAGATGATTACTGTATTTGAATTCTCAGAGCACTCAATTTGTACCTTTCTAATGGGGATTACAGTTTTCATCATATTATAGTCATTTGAGTTCATGCTAAATGCCATTTAACTCACTCTGAGGCATGGAGGAAGCTGGATTTAGTGTCTCTCATGCCATGATGTACACGACTTTGATGAACTGGTCACTCTGTGCTTGAGCTTTTGTATTTATAAGATGGGTTTGGAACAAGTGAATTTGAGGTTTGTGAATTTTATTCCTTTATAAAGTAAATGATAAGAATTTTATAGTGAGGAGGCGAGGTGTAGACGGATCCCAAATTTATACATTAAGGACATCTGTAGTCATAACCAAGCCAATTATATGGACGTATTGCCTGATAAATAGTCATCTCTTATAATGTAAATAAAGGTAATTTTTTCCTGAAGTTATATTTGTAGTCTTTTTTGTTCTTACGTGCTTGGCAGACCTGACAAATAAAATAAGCCAGCCCCCAGGGCAGTGTAATTGGTTCAGTGATGGACATGTGACCATGCTGATCCAATAAAAAACAATCCCAGGACTTTTTCTAGAACTATGGACATATTTAGGAAATATGTAAAAGTTGTACCTTGTTAATGATTTGTATTTTCTGTGATGATGTGCATGCTAAACTGCTTCAGTTGTTTCTGACTCTTTGCAACCCCATATACTGTAGCCCACCAGGCTCCTCTGTCCGTGGTATTCTCCAGGCAAAAATACTGGAGTGGGTTGCATGCCTTCTTCCAGGGGATCTTCCCAACCCAGGGATCGAACCTATATCTTTTATGTCTCCTACATTGGGAGGTATGTTCTTTACCACTAATGCCACATTTCTATAAAGATACAAATATATTGCTGAAATATAGCTCCCATTAACTTATAAATCAACACATACCAACAATTAAAAATATATTTCTTTCATTCTCTAAATAAATTAAATTATTTAGTAATAAAAATGGGTCATAAATCATCCTAATGAGCTCATTGAAGTGATTTTTTGTAATATACATCTGTGCCTTGCTTATAATGTCCTGCCAGGTCATGATTTGAAATAATAAAGATATTAAGCCCTTCCAATGACTTTTCCATCCTCACAATCTTGTTTTAGGACATTATCATTCTTCCCCAAAGAAACTGTACATCCATTAGCAATCATGCCTTATTCTTTCTCTACCTACATCATCTCCCTCCCCTCATAGCACCCCACACTGACTCTAAGCAACCACTTATTTGCTTCCTATCTTTATTAGTTTCATTATTTTGAAAATTTTTTTATAACTATTATTCAACCAGACAACATGTGGTCTTTTTGGCAGGCTTCTTTCAGTACTATGTTTTCATAGTTTTATCAGTGCTGTAGCATGCATACCCTGCTTATTTAACTTGTATGCAGGGTATATCATGTGAAATGCCAGGCTGGATGAAGCACAAGCTGGAATCAAGATTTCTGGGAGAAGTACCATCACTTCATTGCAAATAGATGAGGAAACAATGGAAACAGTGAGAGACTTTATTTTCTTGTGCTCCGAAATCACTGCAGATGGTGACTGCAGCCATGAAATTAAAAGATACTTTCTCCTTGGAAGAAAAACTATGACCAACCTAGACAGCAAATTAAAAAGCAGAGACATTACTTTGCCAACAAAAGTCTGTCTAGTCAAAGCTATGGTTTTCCCAGTAGTCATGTATGGATGTGGGAGTTGAACTATAAAGAAACCTAGGTGCCAAAGAATTGATGCTTTTGAACTGTGGTGTTGGAGAACACTCTTGAGAGTCCCTTGGACTGCAAGGATATCAACCGATTATCTCAAAGGAAATCAGTCGTGAATATTCATTGGAAAGACTGATGTTGAAGCTGAAACTCCAATAACTTGCCCACCTGATGTGAAGAACTGACTCATTGGAAAAGACCCTGATGCTGGGAAAGGTTGAAAGTAGGAGAAGGGGACAATGGAGGATGAGATGGTTGCATGGCATCACCAACTTGACAGACATGAGTTTGAGCAAGCTTTGGGAGTTGGTGATGGACCAGGAACTTGGCGTGCTGCAGTCCATCGGTTTGCAGAGTCAGACTGAGTGATTGGACTGAACTGACTGAGCATGCATAAGTACTTTATACATTTTTTGACACTTACATTTTTTTGACAGAATTTTGAAATGGTTATCCTTGGAATTCATAAATCCCTATACAGCATGAGTTTGGGGTGACTGTAAGAGACAGGAAGTATAAAAGAAAAGCAGGCCCTGACAAGGGCTGCAAAAGAAATTTATAATTATCGATAAACTTGATGTTATAAGGCATGAGACTCTTGGAACAAGTCCAGAGGGAACGGTTCATAATCTTGAAAACAAGATATGATCCTGGAGTCGGAAAACTGACCCTAGACTGTTCTTCAGCTGGTAGCTCAGAGTCACATGTTTTACATATCTGGTAGAAAATCTATAGATAAGAATATTAGTCTTAGTTACTGATTTGTTATTGATTACCGTTTCTTAATTACTCAATGGTTAATGATCATTTTGCTCTTTGGCCCTGAAGGCCACATGAGTTACAGCTTAAGTCCTCGCATATTCTTTCATTCACGGCTGAGAGTATAATAAAGCTGGCTTGGATTCAGGTTTGGCACCTTCACCTTGGAGCGATGTTGGTCCCCTCATCCTCGCTTTTCACTGAATTCTTATGTCTCATTTCTCATTCTCTCGCTGTATCGCACTTTCGGAAAACCTGCTTGTCGAGCCAATCTTGGCAGGTGACTTAGTTTATACCTGAATAAAACAAATGGAAAAATTATTCATATTCACATAACTCAAAGATAATCTTGCAATCAGTAGAATTAATATTTTATTTGTTTCACGTGGATTCAATGCTTTGTTAGGTTTGTGCAGTATGCTATCTTACAATCAGTAGATTCATAGTGGTGTTTGTTTCCCGTAATATCCTACCAGTGAGTATTTCTGGAGTTTCTTCCCAGGTTTTGTGATGGTAAAGAATCCGCCTGCCAATGCAAGAGACACAGGAGATACGAGTTCTGGCCCTGGGCTGGGAAGATCCCCTGGAGGAAGAAATGGCAACCCACTCCTGTATTCTTGCCTAGGAAATCCCATGGATAGAGGAGCCTGGTGGGCTACAGTCCACGGAGTCGCATAGTCAGACAACTGAGTACATACAAAGTGAGAATTTCCTCCTTCCTTTTTTAAAAAAATTGAGGTTAATTGCTTTATAGTGTTATGTTAGTTTCTGCTATACAACAACATGTATTTCTTTTATTGTTCAGTTATATCCCATTGCACGGATATGCTACATTTTATCCATTCATCAGTGACTGGAAATTTGGTTATTTTCATTTTAGGGATACTATGAATAGCACTACTATAACCATTTGTGGGCAAGTTTCATGTGGACATGTTTTCATTTTTCTTGCTTATATACCTAGGAGTAGAGTTTCTCAGACCTTAAACCCAGGGCTGTCTGACTGTGAGCCCTGCTTTCTTTCCCAGTTACTCAAGACCACTTTTCCACCACCTTCCATATAATTTCTGTAGACGAATGTGGCTCTGAAACTTTTTACTTCATCTTTTTCTTGCTTTTATGGGAAATTGAATGAATAGCAAGTAATCTTTGTCATTCTGTCCCTCACATTGCCCAGCACACTGTCTTTAAAATGGTGTCGGAGTCTTGTCAGTTTGTTTCTGGATTTCTTGCCCCAAGGGAAATTAAAGCTACTCTTTTTTTTTTTTTTTTTTTACTTTACAATACTGTATTGGTTTTGCCATACATCAACATGAATCCACCACAGGTGTACATGAGTTCCCAACCCTGAATCCCCCTCCCACCACTCTCCCCAGGTCATCTCTCTGGGTCATCCTGGTGCACCAGCCCCAAGCATCCTGTATCCTGTATTGAACCTAGACTAGCAATTCGTTTCTTACATGACAGTATACATGTTTCAATGCCATTCTCCCAAGTCATCCCACCCTTTCCCTCTCCCACAGTCTGTGTCTCTTTTGCTGTCTCGCATACAGGGTTATCGTTACCATCTTTCTAAATTCCATATATATGTGTTAGTATATTGTATTGGTGTTTTTCTTTCTGGCTTACTTCACCCTGTATAATCTGTTCCAGTTTCATCCACCTCATTAGAACTGATTCAAATGCATTCTTTTTAATGGCTGAGTAATACTCCATTGTGTATATGTACCACAGCTTGCTTATCCATTTGTCTGCTGATGGACATCTAGGTTGTCTCCATGTCCTGGCTATTATAAACAGTGCTGCAATGAACATTGGGGTACACGTGTCTCTTTCAATTCTGGTTTCCTCCGTGTGTATGCCCAGCAGTGGGATTGCTGGGTCATAAGACAGTTCTATTTCCAGTTTTTTAAGGAATCTCCACACTGTTCTCCATAGTGGCTGTACTAGTTTGCATTCCCACCAACAGTGTAAAAGGGTTCCCTTTTCTCCACACCCTCTTCAGCATTTATTGCTTGTAGACTTTTGGATCGCATCCATTCTGACTGGTATGAAATGGTACCTCATTGTGGTCTTGATTTGCATTTCTCTAATAATAAGTGATGTTGAGCATCTTTTCATGTGTTTGTTAGCCATCCGTATGTCTTCTTTGGAGAAATGTCTATTTAGTTCTTTGGCCCATTTTTTGATTGGATCATTTATTTTTCTGGAATTGAGCTGCATAAGTTGCTTGTATATTTTTGAGATTAGTTGTTAGTTGCTTCATTTGCCATTATTTTCTCCCATTCCGAAGCAAAAATAAACAAATGAGATCTAATTAAAATTAAAACTTCTACTTTGTGTTTTAAAAGCAATGAACAAGCTGTGGAGACCATTTGGGGAAAGGATGGATGAAAGGAAAAGGACTAGGGGAATGGAGGGTTTGGATTCGGTGAGTTTCTATGAGATATTGAAGATTTGTTTCCTAACTGAAGGGAGTGCTTGTGTTTATTTGTTGGGAGAATTCCGGGGGGCAGTTTTCTGCAGTGGAAAGAGCCCCACAGTGGGTGAGAGTGTTGTGTGACTGTGGACAGCTGTCAGGGGGACACCGTGACCCGTCTGGAGTTACAGCAAAGGACCAGAAGGTAGCAATGCCACTGAATTGTAAATGGGATTGTAGTGACAACTAAGGGTCAGGTCCATTCCCTGGTATTCTGGAGCCACATGAATTCCCAGGATCCATATTAATCTTAAAGGTGATAGCCTCAATATAACTTTTAAGATTAACATGGATCGTCAAGAACTAGACCAACCCTGCCAAACCTGGCCATTTCGATTTAGGAAAAAAAAAAAAAAAGTATGTGACTTAGGTGCTGAAAGGGACTAGTTATTACAAGTTTTAAGTTTACAAAGGATGCCAATTTATAAGGAGTCTTAAGATATACAAGCCATCATGCTTTTAAATCGGGTTAAGTTGCACTATTATTGGCTGTATAATTTCCCTAATTCCAAATAAATGATAGCTAATAGGGGAATTTTACTGAGCCATCAGGAAAATGATTATGAATGTGAGGACCATATTACATTTCATAGTGTCCAGATGTGAAAATTGGCAGCCATATTCATAACTTTTTCTCCTAGGCCATTGGAAAGCCATTTTTAAATCAGGAAATATTAATATGAAACTTGTTCAGCAGTGGATGTTTAACAAGTTACATTAAAATGAACACAACTTTCAATGCCTTTTTTCCTCTTTGAAAGTTTATTTTGGCCTCAGTGTTTTTCACATGTCTCATTGTAGGTACATATGTGTGTATACAAACAGTCATTTTAAGAAAACAATAGGTTATTAATTTACTGATTTTCTACTAGCTCTTGATACTTGCTGGATACAAAAACAAATAAACAAAAAACTAGGGGCTCAGAAGATCAAGGAAAAGGCCAAGAGTATCTACTATCTTCTCATACATAGAGTAGGTGGTCAAACTAGCTTTTGGTCTTGGTCTTTCCACCATGTTTTGCTCTGGGAAATATCAATTATGATAATAGTTCTAACTGTACTACTGAACACCTGCAATGTGCCAGGTACCAGGCTTCAAGTGTCAGGGATAGAGCCGTTCTAGCTGAATCCTCCCAGTTGTCACTTAAATTTTCACTGTCATCAGCCACTTCCCTCTCATCTCTTCCCTGGGTACTTATTTCTTCCTTCTCCTCCTCCTGTTGTATGCCGTCAGCACCAACACCTTTTTAATGGTGTCCTAACAGTACATCCTGCTCAAGATGTTCTAATAAAACAAGTTATAGATGATATAAAACAAGCAAAGGGGGAAAAAAAAAAGAGGCAGTGAAAATTTAGCTTTGCATTTGCCAGGCTTCCTGGGAACAGCTGAGTGTGAAGGTTGAACACAAATTTAAGATTTAAGGAGCTTTAAGGGGAAATGTTAAGCACTATACGAACATTGGTATATTTTAATACCACAGTCAACCAAAACATATTCATAAGACTTTTAAAGTCTTAATGTAATAAAATGTAGTTACAGAAATGCAATGTAGATTGAAGATAGATTCATCAAGTGGAAAATGCCAGAATCATTTAAGGAATTAAACCTAACTCATTCTAAATCACATGTTTTTTTCCTCTTTCTTATAAATATGGAAACCTGAAAGAAACTTACTTCTTGATTAGATTTTGGCCATACACATAAACAACAAGAAAAATCAACTAAAAATGTGAATGTAGGGCACCATTTCTTAGAACTTTCTTTTTAAACCTTATATATACAAAAAGAAAGGGAGGAAGCAAGGGTGAAAAGGAGGAAGAAAGGGAGGAAGAAAGGGAGAAAGGAAGAAGAAGAAAAAAAAAGAAATAAAAATACAGCCAAACAAAACCCCTCAAATGCCAAAAATAAACCAAAGTGAGATACCATGTAAAATATTTCTTCCTTCTACGCTAAATGTTTTTGTGGGATAAGTCAGCTTGAAAGAATTCAAGTTCTGTTTTGATTTTCACCACTTACATGGCCTACTCCAGGGACCCATGCCTTGCCCAACTTAGGACCAAAATCCTGAAAATAGAGTAAGCATTTGGTGTGTACACCCCCATTTGAAGAGGAATGGAAGCAGTAAACTCTAAAATGAGACCAAATGCTTGGAATGGGTCTATAGATGAGGGCTGTGTCTGAAACTGTTTATTTTTGCTGATTTGATAATTAAATTTGATGCCATATGTTATTGTATACTAACAATGAATTAGTCTTGTTTAAGAGCAAATGCTTAAAAATTCTCATTTTTGGATTATTTTGTTTTCAATAATTCCCATGCTCCATCATTTTTTATGTTGTTTTTTCATTAGTGGAGACAACATTTTATATAGTAACAAAATTATAAAAACACCTCATTCTCATTTTGCATTGGTTTAACCTCTTATCTAAATGTACAACTGTTCCTCATTATTTTTTACTTACACACATTTTCCTTCACGACTGCTTCCTTTAGTGAAAGAGGAATGCATTGAAATGATCCAAGTCAATCAAAAAGGATTCTTTAAAAAAAAAAAAAAGAGTTTCTCTGCCTGTGAAGCGAGAATCACATTCATTTTCTTTAGCAAGTTAATACGGAGTAGTGTTTTGGACATAATTAACCAGGAATGGAGTCTATTATATGTTTGGTATTTCATTTACCAGTACCTTCATATACTTGGCTTCCCTGGTGGCTCAGATGGTAATGTGGGAGACCCGGGTTTGATCCCTGGGTTGGGAAGATCCTGTGGAGAAGGAAATGGCAACCCACTTCAGTAGTCTTTTCTGGAAAATCCCATGAATGGAGAAGCCTGGTAGGCTACAGTCCTTGGGGTCACAAAGAGTCAGATACAACTGAGTGACTTCACTTAATACACTTGAGATTTTCTCTCTTTCTTTTTTTTGACACAAGGATTTTATTTCTTTTTGCACTGTTGACCTTTCTAAACATTCCCAATTAACATGTAATTTTTTTTCTTTTTAATAATGATGACATTGAGAGAGTATAGGCTATATGATTGTTTTAGAACAATTGTTGAAGAGGTACTTAAAAATAATTTAAAGGTTGCAAATGTATTTTTAAAAGAAACCTTCAAAAAATTATATACTTCTGCATATAGAAAAATGCTTATATTATGTGTATGTTTCAATCACAAAGTGAACAGACCCACCCAATTCAAGAGATACAGCATTGTCAACATTCAATAATACTCCCTCCCTCCTTCCAAATGTGACATTATCCTGACTTCTAAAACCAGAATAGTCTTCAGTGTTTTTAAAATTACCTTCTAACATAATGATATTTAGATCTGGCTTTTTTCACTCACCATATGCTTGTGGAGTCATTCATGTTCTTTGTAAACATTGTTTTCATTTTGTAGTGTATATCCTTTTATGGTATAATAGTGAATTATTTAATTTTTTAATCATTTTTACTACTTATGGGACTTTAAATTGTTTCCAGTTATTAGTTATTCCAGTTAATGCTACTGTGGATATTCTACTACCAATACTATTAATATTCTTGTATGTGTCTTCTCACAAACATGGGCACCTTTTTGTACTGGGTATATACCTAGAGGTGGAATTGTAACAAAGGGTGTGCACCTGTTCACTCAGCTTCACTAGATAATGTCAGATGGTGTTTCAAAATGGTACCAGTTTACATTTTTACCAGCAGAGTATTAGAGTTGCAACTGTTCTGCATTCTCAATATCACCTGGTATAGTCTTTTAAAAAAGATTACCCATTCTTTTTGTGTAGAATGTTAACATATTTTTAATTAAATTTGCATTTCTTTGGTGATTAATAAAGCTGAGGACCCTTTACTATATTAATTATGTATTTGAATATCCTCCTCTGAAGTGTCTATTCAAGTCTTTTGCCTTTTTCTATTTTTCTTGTCTGTTTCACATGATTAGAAGTTCTTTATATATTTGAAGTGTAAACCCCTTGTCAATTATATATCAATTACCTTCTCTACCTTGTGGCTCACTCATTCACATAATTAATAAAATATTTTGTTGAAAATAAGTTTTAAATTTTCATGTAATCTACCCAATTAGTTTTCTTTTATGGTTAGTGCTCTTGGCATTCTACTTAAGTAGTCTTTGTTACTCTAAGATCATGACCCCATGATCTTTCATCTTTAGATCTGCAGTCTACCTAGAACTGATTTTTCTCTGTGGTATGAGGAAAAACCCTAGTTTCATTATTTTCCACATGGATAACTAATTCTTCCAGCTCCATTTAAGTCTTTATCCCTTTCTCTGCAGTGCCACCTTTTTCATAAAGTAAATCTATCCCAAATGTACGGGTCTGTTACTGAACTTGTGTTTTGTTCCATTGGTCTGTATTTGCTTATTTGTGCAGCAATAAAACCTGCCTTAATTAATATATCTTAATAATGTCTTGATGTTCAGTTAAACAAATAAGGGTAGTCCTCTAATTTGTTTCTCCATCATTGTAGATATTCTTGGCTATTTAAATGTATATCCATTTGAGAATCAATCACAAAAAGTCCCACCATGAACTTAGGAAAGTCCTATATGGAAATGGTCATGGAGATTTTCACAAGAGAGTTGTATTCTATTCAGTACTCTAAAATGAAATTATCTTTGATTACATTTGTGTTTTTGCTTTCCTCTAATCAGTTGACTGATCTGATAGAGAGCTGTGTGAACATTTTAGGAAAGCTAGCCTTGTTCTGGACTTTGGCTTGTTACTTAAGATGAGTTAACGCTGGCTTCAAGAAATGCCGTGTTATTGGACTACAGTGCTATAATGTCTTGATAGGGATTAGAATGCAAAAATTAAGACTGAAGACAAAACCAAAACCTTGATGTATGTTTTACCATGATTGGGAAGGAGTTCCCTTGAACGGAGTCAGTGCTGTCTTTTGTTAATCTTTTTGTTAGTATGAAATGAGAACTTGGAAGATGAATCTAAGAGAAGTAAGAAAGACTTAGATGCAAGTATGTGGGTGCAGGGAATGATACTTTTAGAGGAGGAATGTCCAATGGTTTGATGAACATTATTTCCCTTACATCACATGCTGCTTCTTCTCAATGCTGTGTTAAGTACTTTCCCTTTTCTTGAGCCAGTAATGGCAGGGTGGCTATGCTATAGAAACTATCAAATCAAGAAGGTAAAAATGCACCAGGAGGCATTTCAAAAATATTATCCCCATTATCTTTCTGCAGCTTATTTTGTGATTCACCGTTGTTACTGTTGACCCTTTGGTTTTTCAGGTTGGAATTCTAACTAATAAAGACTGGTTTATTTTTCTTTTCAGCTTCTAATCTATAGAATGGGACCCTTAAAACAACTGATCTGCTAGGTATATAATTGAGAGTAGCAAAATGATTGCTAAACTTTAAGTAGCTCAAAGACATTACTCTCTCAGCATATTTGAGTTTCCGAACACAACATCTTTGTTGGCAAAAGCTGAACAAATGTTAAAGCTAATTATAATAAAAACAATTCACAAATGCTTTCAAAAGCAAGGTGTATAATAGCTGGAAATATATAGTTAATTTTTTATATTCCTTATTAATTTATACTTGTAAATGGCTTTTTCTCTCCCTTGAATTCTGCTGCAGACTTGAAACATCAAGATATATTAACTGCTAAATAATCACGAGTGTTGTAATAAGTTGAAATGTCAGCATTATAATAACTACTGAGTTCAAAAGCAAGAAATTTCTTGGAAATTATTTCAAAATAACATAAACACATTTAAGATTATCTTGGAATACAAAAATACTTGAAATTATAATTATAACAAATTAAAATTATATTGCATAATTATTACATATTACATAATTATATAATAATACCTGCTGATTTGTTTATCTTGGAACATTTTACATTTATAGCTGATTTCTTTTTCTCCTCCAAAAATTATAGTATGAATTAACTTGTACCACTCAATGATTGACCTTTGAGTTTTCATTATTAGTATTTTACCAGAGGGTTAATATGTACTTTTAAATGTTTTAGCATCTCATCATCACAGAAATGTGGAACAGAAGATGAATAATGGGAAAATTGATGTTAATGTCTCTGGCTTAGGATGTAAGCTATTATTTGATAGCTAAGTCCAAAGTAACAGAACCTGGTGCTCTCTTGCATGGCTACGTAATTTTGATGCCAGGTTTCATGTCACATAAAATATTTTCTGTAGATATTTTGCATTTCAAAGTTGTGCATTAAAATATTCATTGTGTGAAAATCATAACAATAGCAATAGTTGGTGTTCTTAGTTCTTCCTTCTTTGAAAATGTCTAATTTTATTCATCTAGCATGTTTATTTTTGGAACATTTAATGATTATTTCCTAGAATTTTGTTAATCTTTAAAGCAATTTCAGTTGTTGTTGGTGACAGAGCTATCACAGTCCAGAAGGCAACATATAATCCCTTTCTATCAGAAATTGCACCAAAATACATCAAGGAAAGGATGAGCTTTTTCTATACAATAATTGTTTTATTTTATACATGGAAATCATATCTGTAGTTATGCTGTTTGTGACTATGAAAATATAGTAAAAAATACATCAAAACCTCTTTGACATAATTTCATGATTCATATTTGGTTTACATTAGTTTTAATGGCTCTTACAATACAGAAAAATTTTAGAATGGCTTTGAAAATAGGAAAACAATGTAAATAATCCCAAACAGAATGTTCTGAGTTATTGTAAAATGAAAATACTTAATGTTTTTCCCCTTCAGGCATATTCAAGTTCTGATTGTCATAAAATCTTCCCTTTCTTATTCTTGATTTGGATGGGATCTAATGACAGGGCATTTCTTAGAAAATATGCTTAGTTCTTTGCAGCAAAGAGGGAGTCCTATAAATTTTTCCTAAAAATTAAGGTCACAGTACATTGATAACTAACAAAGGAAAACAGAATGTATCCTTTTATAATCACCTAGTTTAAAAATAATTACTAATCATTTATCTTATTTATAATATCACCCATTAAACACTATATATTTTTTTGTCATTAATTTACCGACATGATGTCAGCATCTGAGTATTCTTCTCTTATATCTTATCTAGAGTGTCACCATTCTTATTTTTGAAGAGGAATATCACAAATGGGACATATAATTAGCCATTAAATAATTTGAGTATTATTACCAGTTCTATTTTAACTGCCCATATGAACTAGGGTAAGTCATTTAACTTTTCAAGACCTTGAAACCTTAGTTTCCTCACTTGTGAAGAAGAGGAGTAAGTTCAACATTTCTCTGGTCCTGCCTGTTCTAAAGTTCTGTGAGTCTTGATACAATATTTCTAGCATGGCAGTCCAGCCTTGGCATTCTCGTATTATTAATAGCAAGCAAGAAAATGATCAGAGTGGATGTTGCTGAATGTCTCCCTGGCATCCATCCCTTCTTTCCTCAAGCTGAAAGTATTCTGATTTTGTTTTGGTTAACCTTGCCTCCCTTTACACACATACATACAAGAGGTCCGGAAGTGAGCTCTAATCTGATTAGTAATGCAAATCAGAGAATTTCCACCTGCCAGCCTGTGATTAGTGCAGGAATAGACATGCATTACAATTTGGGGCACTGGGGTGTCTCAGGGATTTTTGAGAAACTTTTTCATTCATTCTTTTTAAGAGAGACTTTTTTCCCCCCAAATTATGCCCAGTTAGACTTATTGCACAGACTTACTATACACTTGAAGGCCAGTCACTATTTGGTGCTGGCTGGGGCTACTGTGGTGAGTAAGCCCTGCCCTCCTGTGGGGGAGGTTCTCAGCTGAGGAGAGATGAGGCAGAAACTACAGAGGCACATCACAGTCCCAAGGGGAAAGATCACCATGGGAAAACCAGAGGAGAAAATCCTAGACCAGGCTTCAGAATGCATTCAGAACAGGAATGTGGTCTTTCTGGTGGCTCAGATGGTAGAGTCTGCCTGCAGTGTGGGAGATTTGGGTTCAATTCCTGGGTCGGGAAGATCCCTTGGAAGAGGAAATGGCAACCCACTCCAGTATTCTTGCCTGGAGAATCCCATGGACAGAGGAGCCTGGTGGGCTACAATTCATGGGGGCCCAAAGAGTTGGNTGGTTTACATTAGTTTTAATGGCTCTTACAATACAGAAAAATTTTAGAATGGCTTTGAAAATAGGAAAACAATGTAAATAATCCCAAACAGAATGTTCTGAGTTATTGTAAAATGAAAATACTTAATGTTTTTCCCCTTCAGGCATATTCAAGTTCTGATTGTCATAAAATCTTCCCTTTCTTATTCTTGATTTGGATGGGATCTAATGACAGGGCATTTCTTAGAAAATATGCTTAGTTCTTTGCAGCAAAGAGGGAGTCCTATAAATTTTTCCTAAAAATTAAGGTCACAGTACATTGATAACTAACAAAGGAAAACAGAATGTATCCTTTTATAATCACCTAGTTTAAAAATAATTACTAATCATTTATCTTATTTATAATATCACCCATTAAACACTATATATTTTTTTGTCATTAATTTACCGACATGATGTCAGCATCTGAGTATTCTTCTCTTATATCTTATCTAGAGTGTCACCATTCTTATTTTTGAAGAGGAATATCACAAATGGGACATATAATTAGCCATTAAATAATTTGAGTATTATTACCAGTTCTATTTTAACTGCCCATATGAACTAGGGTAAGTCATTTAACTTTTCAAGACCTTGAAACCTTAGTTTCCTCACTTGTGAAGAAGAGGAGTAAGTTCAACATTTCTCTGGTCCTGCCTGTTCTAAAGTTCTGTGAGTCTTGATACAATATTTCTAGCATGGCAGTCCAGCCTTGGCATTCTCGTATTATTAATAGCAAGCAAGAAAATGATCAGAGTGGATGTTGCTGAATGTCTCCCTGGCATCCATCCCTTCTTTCCTCAAGCTGAAAGTATTCTGATTTTGTTTTGGTTAACCTTGCCTCCCTTTACACACATACATACAAGAGGTCCGGAAGTGAGCTCTAATCTGATTAGTAATGCAAATCAGAGAATTTCCACCTGCCAGCCTGTGATTAGTGCAGGAATAGACATGCATTACAATTTGGGGCACTGGGGTGTCTCAGGGATTTTTGAGAAACTTTTTCATTCATTCTTTTTAAGAGAGACTTTTTTCCCCCCAAATTATGCCCAGTTAGACTTATTGCACAGACTTACTATACACTTGAAGGCCAGTCACTATTTGGTGCTGGCTGGGGCTACTGTGGTGAGTAAGCCCTGCCCTCCTGTGGGGGAGGTTCTCAGCTGAGGAGAGATGAGGCAGAAACTACAGAGGCACATCACAGTCCCAAGGGGAAAGATCACCATGGGAAAACCAGAGGAGAAAATCCTAGACCAGGCTTCAGAATGCATTCAGAACAGGAATGTGGTCTTTCTGGTGGCTCAGATGGTAGAGTCTGCCTGCAGTGTGGGAGATTTGGGTTCAATTCCTGGGTCGGGAAGATCCCTTGGAAGAGGAAATGGCAACCCACTCCAGTATTCTTGCCTGGAGAATCCCATGGACAGAGGAGCCTGGTGGGCTACAATTCATGGGGGCCCAAAGAGTTGGACACAACTGAGCAGCCAACACAAAAGAGATGAGTGGAAAGAGATGCGATACAGTAGCTGTGGCCTGCTTTAGCCCTTTGGGGGTTAAAAACTTGAGAGCAAGATGTAAAGAAGCCTCAAACCTGCTTCGATGTCCAGATCCCAGTTTCTACAGCTCTCACACTCTCCAGGAGGTGCTGGGTCCTGGACTAAGTGCCTGGAGAGACCCTTTTTCATTGGACATGTAAGAGGAAGGGTTCTGTTTTTGGCAGCTGAGGAAAATAACTATGACTAGATTGGCACAGAAGAAAGCAGGGCAGAAAATTAGGATCCTTGATGACATCATTAAGCTGCCAGAGTAGTCAATATTGGAAAGTCTTAACATTTTAGAAACTATGTTTTATTATTATTCTGTTTGAATTGTGTTCTGTTAATGACAGTTGTAATATCCATATACAACACATCGAATCTCATCAGAAAATGAATGTGGAAGTGCCTCTAGGAAGTAAAAAGCATTATAAAAATTCTAGGGCTAAATTGTCTAACGGAACTACTTCTCAGCAATTAATGTGCTTATATAAATGTATTTGTCCTATTAATATTTACGGAGGCTTGAGATGTGCTGGGCACCATGATAAGAAGTTAACTTTAGGACACATTCCAGTTAACTGACTTCCTTGAGACCCCACAAGGGGACTGAAACAGAGACAGACAAAAGACCAGGAATCTTGATTTAAAAAAAAGAAATACAACTAAAGGACTTTCTTATTGGCCTTTTAGTACCCTAATAAATATCTTCACTTCTGGTAAGAAGTGAAGTTGCTCAGTTGTGTGTGACTCTTTTTGAAACCATGGACTTCAGCTTACCAGGCTCCTCTGTCTATGGAATTTTCCAGGCAAGAGTACTGGAGTGGGATGCCATTTCCTTCTCCAGGGGATCTTCCCGACCCAAGGATGGAGCTTGGATCCCCCACATTGCAGACAGACACTTTACCGTCTGAGCCACCAGGGAAGCCCTCACTTCTGGTAAAATGGACCATTAAAGTTAGGATAGGCTACTCAGAAGACAAATGTCTTAAACAGTCCCAGCTAAAAACAAGTTATTTTGCAATTCATTGACACTGTTCTAGAAGGGAAACTTGGTGATAAAATGGGCAGACTATTTCAAACCCATCATTACTACAGGAAAATTCAGATATTTGGGCAAATACTTAGTTGTTGTCGAAACTCCCTTATGATTGATGAATATCTCATTGTTTTCATTACCACTTTCTCTAGTGCACACCCTTTTAACCTCATAATTTAGTTAATGTTAAACTTTCTCCATTGATTCAATCAACATTAACTTCCCACTGTATGCTGGGCATTATGGTGCCAGAATCTGGAAGTCCTTTTCACATCACTTCCTTCACTTCTCCCAAGAATTTCTAATAAATTGGCAACATTTGTATTGTCTTTTAAGATCTTCATACTCTACTTTTGATCTTATCATCTTCCACTCAATGTTAGGATATTTTTTTTTACTTTAAGTAGATTCTCTGGGTCCTCAAATATTCTTAGCAATCAACATTCAACACCTTTACTTTCAGAATGCTTTTATTTTTGCTCTTCATAGTTAACTTCTTTTAAGTGCCTTATGTAGCTTAAAGTCTTATCTGTTCTGAGGAAAATTATTTTAATCCTAGGCTTTTGCACATAAAATATTAGGTGTGAGGAGAAAGTAAAAAACAGCTTTAGAGGACATGAACTCATAATGTTTATCTACATACTCATTTTTTGATGTATGTAAGTCAGATAATTATAGTGTATACCTTAAACATATACACTGCTGTATGTCCATTATATCTCAATAACACTGAAAGATAAAACCAGCAAACAAGAAAGAAAAATTAGCTGTGTACTCTCTTAAATCATTTGTTCCAGGTATAATTTAGTAAAACAAAAAAGGAGTAAGAAATGGGACAACATGAAAAACAATGAAGTGTTAATAACTTGCTTTAATATAAGAATTATAATGAAATTTAATTCTTCAGATATAATTGAATACTTAATAATATATTAATAGTGGACTTTTTGTGATGAGGATTGTTTTGTATTCTTCAATTTAGTTTTCTACATTTTCTACTATAAAGCATTATTTTGATTATTAGAAGATATAAAACTGTGATATCTAACTGTTGCTTTATAATGGAGACAGAAACTTTTTTAAAATTTTTTATTTTTTATACTTTATTTTACTTTACAATACTCTATTGGCTTTGCCATACATCTACATGAATCAACCACAGGTGTACACGAGCTCCCAATCCTGAATTCCCCCTCCCACCGCCCACCCCACAACGTCTCTCTGGATCATCCCCATGCACCAGCCCCAAGCATCCTGCATCCTGCATCGAACATAGACCGGTGCCTCATTTCTTACATGATAGTATACATCCTTCAATGCCATTCTCCCAAATTATCCCACCCTCTCCCTCTCCCTCAGAGGCCAAAAGTCCATTCTATATGTCTGTGTCTCTTTTGTTGTCTCACATACAGGGTCATCATTACTATCTTTCTAAATTCTATATATATACGTGTCAGTATACTATATTGGTGTTTTTCTTTCTGGCTTACTTCACTCTGCACAGCCTTTATTTCAAAGTCTATTTTATCTGATATGAGCATTGTTACCCCTGCTTTCTTTTTCTCCATTTGTGTGAAATATCTTTTTCCAGCCCTTCACTTTCAGTCTGTATGTGTCCCTTGGTTCAAAGTGGGTCTCTTGTAGACAGCATATACAGGGTCTTGTTTTTCTATCCATTTAGTCAGTCTTTGTCTTTTGGTTGGGGCATTCAACACATTTACACTTAAGGTAAGTATTGATAAGTATGATACCATTTCCATTTACTTTGTTGTTTTGGGTTCAAGTTTATAAACATTTTCTGTGTTTCCCATGTGGAGAAGATCCTTTATCATTTGTTAAAGAGCTGGTTTGGTGATGCCGAATTCTCTGAGCTTTTGCTTGTCT
>SJYV01002540.1:382077-400473 GCA_006410875.1 Neotragus pygmaeus
CTTGAGAAAGAAGAATGGAACTGGAGGAATCAACTTGCCTGACTTCAGGCTCTACTACAAAGCCACAGTCATTAAGACAGTATGGTACTGGCACAAAGACAGAAATATAGATCAGTGGAACAAAATAGAAAGCCCAGAGATAAATCCACACACCTATGGACACCTTATCTTCGACAAAGGAGGCAAGAATATACAATGGAGTAAAGACAATCTCTTTAACAAGTGGTGCTGGGAAAACTGGTCAACCACTTGTAAAAAAATGAAACTAGATCACTTTCTAACACCACAGAAACATTTTTATTTGGCACAAAGTTTAATGATATAATCAGAAAGATGTTTAATCTTAGTAGTTGATTATTAAGATATTGCTTTCATAAAATGCCTTCCCTCTATTGGAGAATCCAAAATATCCAACCATAGGTTTTTATTTATATTCACTTATAGGAGAAGAAGGGGACGACCTAGGATGAGACAGCTGGATGGCATCACTGACTCGATGGATGTGAGTCTGAGTGAACTCCGGGAGTTGGTGATGGACAGGGGGGCCTGGCGTGCTGTAACTCATGGGGTCGCAAAGAGTCGGATGCGACTGAACTGAACTGATCTGAACTGATATATATATACATATATATAAGAGAACTCAGCAGTACTAAAAACTAATGATATAAAGGCATGTTCATTGACATGGAAGTATATTAATGATATTTCATTCAGTGAAAAGAAGTATGATTTTATTTTTCTAAGTATAACATGAGGAGAACATATTAAAACAGTAGCAGTGATTTTTCTCCTAGATAACTGAATTATGGGCAATTTTGATTCTGCTTTCTACTTTCTGTGTTTTATTAAGAATATTATTTCATATGTAGCAAAATACTTTTAATATGTACTCTTTAGGTTCTTGGCATAAGAGAGGAATTACTTGAATTGATAGAAATTAACTCTGGTTAAACACAGGGCCATAAGAAAACTAGGAAAGCCGAGCAGCCTTTTCACTGGGTCCTAGATCCTCCACAACCAAGGTGTAAAATAAGCTTGAAAAGGTCAGTTAATTTAAAGGCAACAGCCGAGCTTGAGGTATCAGCCTTCCCTCTGTTCCCCTGACATTTGCCTACCATAGAGAGGCTGTAACTGATGAGGCTGGCCATACTGTGGTGTGATGTACAGTGCTATTTGGTAGTGTTCAGGCAGCAAGTCCTTGGAGGCATAAACCAGCCCTATGCTTACTTTCAACTGACGTATCTGGCTGCTTAATCAAATTGTTAATCAAATGTGAGAATGGAAACAAATGAGTCTCAGAAAGCAAGAATGCCTCAAGAGGATAACATTGACTGAGATTTAATGGTTCATATAGGTTGTCACTATGTATATAGCTTCCCATTAAGACTTTGTGGCCTTATTCATCCTTTCTATATTTCATTCAACAATATTTCATATACAAAGCCAATAATATTGGCTGAGCTACTTACTTGTGCCACAGACTATGCTAGATGCAGTGAAGTGCAAACACACAGGTTAGCTGTCTTTACTTAGAAATGTTGCTCTTATTATTATTGTGTATATACTTCTATGATTTTTGACTTTATAGTTATTCCTGTATCCATATCTATACCTCTTATTTCCCTTCAAAGCTTTGAAGCTATTGTTCCATTTTATTTAGGCTCTCAGTACAATTGAAATGAATTCTGATGTGTCTGATTCTCATATGTTTGTTGGGTCTGGAAGCTTTCAGAATTCTCTTTCTATCCACTGAATTCAATAAAAATCTCAATGTATATCTTTCTCTCTCTCTCTCTCTCGCTTTTCTTGCTTAGAACTGGATGGGCCTTTTCAATCTAAAACTTGTATCTTTCTTGAGAGTGGGACGTTTCTTCTATGACTATTTAAAAAATTATTTTCCTACCTCCTTGAGCCTTATTTTGTATATCTGGAGTTATTTTTTCATATTTCAAAATTCTGTCTTGTTTTCGTCTTGGAAGATGTGTTCAATTTTATCTTCTCTATCACAAATTTGGTCTTTAGGAATGTTTTCTCTATGATTCAGCAGTTTTGAATTTTTATTAAAAAGTCTATGACCTACTTTCCAAGAACATTTTCTTTTTCTTTGATTGCTTTTTTTTAAATAGCAGTTTGTTTTAGTTTTATGGAAGCAGGTGTCTAATCTTCTGACATTAATTTAGAGTTATTTGTCTTCTTCAGTATCACTGTTTTCTCCAAGTTAAGCGTTCTGTATTTTTATTATGGTCCTTTCTTTCATGCTGTTCATTTCCCTCAGATTCTTGCTAACTCTGAGTTGTCCTTTAAAACTGATAAAGATTGAAGTAGTTTGATAATTTTGGGCACCTACTACTGTGCTTCTTCTGCAGTTGGTTAGGTGAGTTCACACACACGGTCTCTCCCTGGACTGTTGGGGGCTAAATGTTGCTGCTGCTGCTAAGTCGCTTCAGTCGTGTCCGATTCTGTGCGACCCCATAGACGGTAGCACACCAAGCTCTCTCGTCCCTGGGATTCTCCAGGCAAGAACACTGGAGTGGCATGTCATGTCCTTCTCCAGTGCATTGGAAGTGAAAAGTGAAAGTGAAGTCGCTCAGTCTTGTCCGACTCTTAACGACCTCATGGACTGCAGCCCACCAGGCTCCTCCGCCCATGGGATTTTCCAGGCAAGAGTACTGCAGTGGAGTGCCATTGCCTTCTCCGTGGGGGCTAAATAAGGGCTTAAGGGCTTCCCATTAGAGTGTGTGAGACATAAATAGGTGAGTGCAGGCCTCCAAGAGGATGAAGTTAGGTGTCCAGGGTTATGTCAGGTTTTGTTTTATTCATCTCTGGCCCTCATACCCATACTGGGACTGCTTGCCAGGATGGTCTGTCACTTTATTTAGAAATATCCATGCTGTTCTGGGGCCTGTGCCCTGAGAATCATTTTTTGCTCTTGTTCTGTTCCTTATCACGAACAAATTGACTCACAGGCTGTGTTTCCTGGGTCTCAGATGGTTCTGGCTGGGACTGACCAATGGGACACAGCAGCGTCAGATGGGGACATGGAGGAGGGGGATGAAAAGCCTTTCTTCCGCTCCCTCAGCTTGCCTGTTTCAGGCAGTGTCTCTGGAAATAGCTTCCACTTTCCCGGGACGGGCCTTATCCAAGCTTCTACCTGGAGAGCTGACCTTCTGCCATCAGGAGCTCCACATTCACCCTGCTTCCTGCTTTTGCCCTCTATTCCCGCATGGCTTCTCAGCAACATAGTCCTCTGTGTGATCAATCACCTGCATGGCATTCCCTCCAGCATAAATACTTTTTTTTTCTGATTGCCTCATAGCCTACCACTCCTCTTATGAATGTGCACCCTCCATCAATCTATTTTCTTATAGAAATCCTTTGACATTTTTAGTCTCCTGAAAAGAGCATTTCTTATTTTCACCACCTTTATTGATTTCTTCCTCTTTCTCCCCCTCCTCCTCCCCTCCCCACCTCTCCCCCACTTCCTTTCTTCTCCTCTGATTCCCCATCTCCTTCTCCTTCTCTCTCTCCACCTTCCCCTCTTCCTCTTCCCCCTTCCTTTTCTTCATCTTGTTTCCACTGGTAGTGTGCTTAGGGGCTCCCTTCATGGCTTCTGGATTCAAACCCTGGCTCCACTAAATACTGATTTTGTGACTCGGCACAAGTTCCTTAACTTCTTTGTTCCTCAGTTTGTTCACCTGTAAAATGAGAGTTGCTAAGGATTAAATGAGATACATGCAGAATAATGCTTGAAACATGGTAGTTGTTCAATAGAAATAAGCTATTATTATTTTAGATGCTGCTATTTGTATTTTTAACATTTTGATCAGATTTTGGGAGGGAAGGTTGCTAAGTGTCTGAACTCAGTCCACAGTATGAACTGGAAGGAAGCACACAGTCTGATTTTGAACTTTTAGAATCTTATTTATGCATATTAGTCACTCAGTCATATCTGACTGTTTGCAACCCCAGGGACTCTGGCGATGGAATTCTCCAAGTAAGAATATTGGAGTGGGTTGTCATTTCCTTCTCCAGGGGATCTTCCCATCCCAGGGATCAAACCCAGGTCTCCTGTACTGTGGGCAGATTCTTTACTATCTGAGCCACCAGGCAAGTGCAGAGGAATGTTACTTAGAATATGATGAAACAGCATGTACAGAAGGATAAGTGAAAAGTAAAATGCATAAACTTGCTTTTGAGAAGGACAAGAAGACAGTGATTACAAAGAGCAGTGTAACAGTTGACACTTGCATGTGGATGCAGGATATTCTGGTCTCTAAGACTGGGTTTTCCTCCACTTCTACTTCTTTTCCAGTTGTTTTGATATTTATGCATTGAATATTTGTTTTCTAGGATGAACAAAGGATTTTCTTTTCCAAGTACAGTTTTAAATGCCTGGACTAATAATTCATATTGGAATAATGCTTCTTTATAATCGTTTCTGTAAGCTACTGAAATAAGTCTTTTCAACAGGACATAGAGAACATAAAACGAAATGTTCTGTTTTCCCTAAGCCTGAAAAAAAGTTTTTTCTCATATTTGTAAAAAAAATGACATTGTAAAACTCAATAACATAGGTTAAGCCACTTACAATCCTTTGGGGTGTTTATATATCTTAATATTCAACTTGAAATTTGGTTTTAATTTAATTGTAAGATTTAAGAGCAAAAGTTTCTTGAATGGATATCAGATTGATTATGTTACATTTCTTTCTAGAAAAACTTGTCTTTCCATATAAGGGGATACATAGTCTTGAGTTTTTATTTCTCTCCATTTTTATCTTGATGGTAAGACTCTTCTTGGGGAGAAAGTTACAGAACAGATTTTGATAGTCCCCTGATCAGGATCCCAGATATATTTAATGTCTATGTGCTTCTGACTTTATTATGAAATTTCTCTTTTATATAAAAAATACTTTCTTGCTAAGCATTTCATCAGCTACTGCAAAAGTTACGTTCCTTTGTTCCTTGTAATATTTTCAAATCTTAAGTTGCAAAGTTATTTCAAAACTGAAAGTAAGTTACAAGAAATGTATAAAGAAGCACTGTATTTTCAAATAAATGCAAAGTCCACATTGGATGTTGTAAAAGAAAAAAGACTTAAAGAAATTTGTTTTTTGATAGTGACTATTTTAAAGTTACATTTTAAATATAATTTTTTAAAAGTTATATTTTACACATGAAACATTCTCTAAATGATGTGCTTTTGGATTATGCCAATTGCCCTTTAGGTGAAAAAAAGTGTATAAAGAAAAGTATACAATTTAGAGACAACATGGAAAAAAATCTGTGTGAATTTCATGGTTTGTTGTTGTTTTTATTGCTGAGTGTTTGTTTAAAAATATCTATATGATGAGGAACTAGTGATTCCAGATCCCATGGTATTTCAGCTGTAGGACACTAAACAAATAAAAACACGTTTATTATGCTTTAAAAAGTACTTTGCAAAAGGCACTATAAGCTAAGGAGAAAAAGATTTGAGCATGGGGATAAACTTGAACAACTTTTTTTTGGTTGTTGTTCTTTAACAACTTCAAAACTTGCCAAAGTGTACATCTGTTTATTCTACAGTGATTACTAATCTGTTTCTTAGTTCAGCATCCCTTTGGGTTTATGCACATGTGGCAAATCTGTCTTTTTTCATGAGAAAGAGTGAAAACTTAATCTCAGTAATCCAAAAACAACTCTAGAAGTTGTGTATTTATGTGTGTTCAAAAGCCACAGCAATTCTAGCTTCAATTCCAGTATCCAAGGAAGGAAAAGAACACACTGTGCCTTAGGAAGTATCTGGGAGACTTTAGAAGTTTAGTGACCTATGTGGAATATTTCCAGTGAAGTAGTTCCTAACTATTGGGAGACACAGCAGAATGCCAAAAACTGAAAAATTGGCAGAGTGATGATCCTTAAATAACCACTTCCATCTATTACAGTTGTCAATGCTATAAAAAAATGTTTGACAGTAGTGAAATGAAAAATAAATTATTCTAGGTAGGTATAAGCCCTTCTTCTTCATCTGCCTACAAAGTCAGTTTTTTTTTTATGTGAAATTTGCAAATAATATAATTTGCGTATGACTGCATAGATAGAAATATAAACAACTGCAGCAAAATATATTTTTAACACTTCATCTCAAGTCAGCTGAATAAGACTAATGAAGTTTAATGAAGACTCTTCTATTCCTATACACAAAATGCCAATTACATCTATTCTTTCTGAAGAACAAGATCTCCAGAAACATTTACTTCAATAAAATAGATTTATTAAGCCTAGGTTCTAAATAGAAGACAATCCATGGACTAAATAAACAAAAATGCTCAAGGACATAGTGTTTATAAAACAGTATAAGGGTAAGGTAAGGTAAGGTGAAGTCGCTCAGTCGTGTCCGACTCTTTGAGACCCCATGGACTGTAGCCTACCAGGCTCCTCCGTCCATGGGATTCTCCAGGCAAGGATACTGGAGTGNAGATGTTTTTCTGGAACTCTCTTGCTTTCTCGATGATCCAGCAGATGTTGGCAATTTGATCTCTGGTTCTTCTGCCTTTTCTATAACCAGCTTAAACATAGGTTTTGGATATATGGACATCCAACTTTTCCAGCACTGTTTTTGAAAATGCAGTCTTTTCTTCATTAAATTACTTGGCATTTTTAAGGAAAATTAATTAATTATATATGGGTGGGTCTGTTTCTGGATTCATCATTGTATCTCATTTATCTATTTCTGTCCTTATTCATGTAAAACACTATTTTAATTATTATAGCTTTACAATAAGTCTTGAAATTAGTGTGTGTTCCCCATATTTATTTTTTGAAATTATTTTGGCCACTCCAATTCCTCTGCTTTCATATAAATTTTAGAATCAACTTATTAATATCATCAGAAAAGTTTAGCTGTACTTTTACTGGGAATATATGCATAGATCAATTTCATTAGGAATGCATTGTGAGATCAATTTGGAGAGAAATAACATCTTAACATATTGGTCCTTTTAATTATAAACTTGTCATGTCCTTATATTTTTAGGTCCTCTATAATTTCTCTCAGTGTTGTTTTATGGTTTTCAACATGCAATTTTTACACATTTTATTAAATTTATTTTAAGTATTTATATTTTGGGGTGTTATAAAAAATGGAATTAAAAAATTTCAACCTAAGATTGCTTGTTGCTGACATAAAGAAACACAGTCTATACTTGTGTAACCCAACGCTGCCAAACTCCTGATTTTGTTTTAGTGTCTCTTTTTGGTAGATTTATTAAGATTTTCTACATAGAAGATCATGCTGTCTGTAAAGTTTCACCTCTTCCATTCTGATATGTTTGTCTTTTTTTTTTTTATTATTACCTTACTGTTGTTCACTGTATCTAGAGTACAGTGGTGAATAGAGGTCGTAAGAATGGACATTCTTTCATTGTTTTTGATTTAGGTAGAAAACTTTCAATTTATCTCAGTGAGATAAGATGTCAGCTACGAGTCCTTTGTAGATATCTCCTATGAGGTTGAGTTTCTATTCCTAGTGTGCTGACAGTTTTTTTGTGATTGGATATTGAATTTTATTATAAACACTCCTCCTTCATCTGTCTAAATGATCATATACATGTTTTTATTAAGTGGTGAGTTATGTTGCTTGACTTTTGAATACTACAGTACTTTTCCCAGGATAAAACACAATTCAACATAATATATTGTCTATTGTATAAATTTCTGGATTCTAATTGCTTCAACTTTTTAAAGAATTTTTTGTTTTTTTTTGCTTATGTTCATGAGGGATATTTATCCATAGTTTACTTGTAATGTCTACTTGCATTTGGTATCAGGGTAATATTGACCTCATAAAATGAATAAGGTAGTGTTTGTTCCTCTTCTTGTTTTCTGGAAGATTGAAAGTATACTTGGCGTTACTCTTCTCTAAATGTTTGGGAGAATTTATCAGTAAAACCATCCAGACCTAGATTTATAATTGTGGGAAGTTTAAAAAATTTGAATTACATTTGTTTGATAGATACAGGGATATTTATCTAGGTTATTAATTTCCTCTTGAATGAGCTTTGGCAGTTTTTGTCTTTCAGGCCACTTTTAATAGAGTTTTTCACAATGTTAATTATTATCATATTAATGTTTGTAAGATCTTTGTAGTGATATTTGTCTTTTATTTCTGATGATAGAAATTTTTACCTTTCTCAATCAGTATGACTATAAGCTTAAGAACTTTACTGATCTTTTTAAAGATCTTTTTTTAGATTCATTGCTTTTCTTCTTTTTCTGTTTTTTTTTTATTTTATTCACTTATTGTCTTCTTTTATTTCTTTCTTATACTTTGACTAGGTTTAATTTATTCTTCTTCCACTTTAATTTATGCATTCTTCATAAGGTAGAAGTGTGTAGGTCATTTATTTCAATACTTTTTTCTTTTAAACACATGTGTTAAATGATATCAAACTACTGCTTTAACTCCAAAAATTTTGCTTTATTGTGTTTTTGTTTTCATTCAGGGTCAGATTTTCTTAAATTTCCTTGTTAATTCTTCTTTGGTTTTGGGTTAGATGGAAGTGTCTTGTTTAGTTGCCCAGTATTAGGGGGAGTTTCCAAATACCTTTCTGTTAATCTGTGGAAATAAACTGTGGAAAATTCTTAAAGAGATGGGAAAACCAGACCACTTTACCTGCCTCCTGAGAAATCTGTATGCAGGTAAAGAAGCAACAGTAGAACTGGACATGGAACAACAGACTGGTTCCAAATTGGGAAAGGAGTATGACAAGGCTACATATGGTCACTCTGCTTATTTAACTTCTATGAAGAATACATTATGTGAAATGCTGGGCTGGATGAAGCACAAGCTGGAATCAAGATTGCCAGGAGAAATATCAATAACCTCAGATATGCAGATGACACCACCCTTATGGCAGAAAGCGAAGAAGAACAAAAGACCCTCTTGATGAAAGTGAAAGAGGAGAGTGAAAAAGCTGGCTTCAATCTCAACATTCAAAAAACTAAGGTCATGAAATCTGGTCCCATCACTTCATGGCAAATGGATGGGGAAACAAAGGAAACAGTGAGAGACTTTATTTTTTGGGGCTCCAAAATCACTGCAGATGGTGATTGCAGCCATGAAATTAAAAGACACTTGCTCCTTGGAAGAAAAGTTATGACCAACCTAGACAGCATATTCAAAAGCAGAGACATTACTTTGCCAACAAAATCCATCTAGTCAAAGCTATGTTTCTTCCAGTAGTAATTTGGATGTGAGAGTTGGAGCATAAAGAAAGCTGAGCACCAAAGAACTGATGGTTTTGAATTGTGGTGTTGGAGAAGACTCTTGAAAGACCCTTGGACTGCAAGGAGATCCAACCAGTCAATCCTAAAGAAAATCAGTCCTGAATATGCATTGGAAGGACTGATGCTGAAGCTGAAGCTCCAACACATTAGCCACTTGATTCAAAGAACTGACTCACTGGAAAAGACCCTGATGCTGGGAAAGATTGAAGATAGGAGAAGAAGGGAATGACAGAGGATGAGATGGTTGCATGGCATCACCAACTATATGGACATGAGTTTGAGTAAGCTCTGGGAGTGGCGATGGACAGGGAGGCCTGACATGCTGCAGTCCACAGAATCTGAAAGAGTTGGGCATGACTGAGTGACTGAACTGAACCGATTAGGTCTGTATTCTTATGAAAAGGTCTCCCTCTAAGTGGTAATCTTATTCCCGGTCCTGTGTTCTCTCTGGCAATTTTTCTGCCTGATATTTTCCACGGATTCTGTCTTCAGTCCCAGTTAGTTTCCTCTCATGCATATGCAGAGAGATACTTAGCAATAGACTTGAGCAAATCTGTAAATCTCCAGTGTTATCTGCCTAGATCTCATTTCTTTGGTACTCTGATTTTTTCCCCCAGTATTATTGAGGTATAATTGATATATATTACTGTATGAGTTTAAAGTGTACAGAGTAATGGTTTGACTTATATATATTGTGAAATGATTACCACAATAAACTTAATTAGCTTCCATACATCTTATATAATAAGAAAAATTAAATGTTTCTCTTGTGATGAGAACTCATAGGATTTTCTCTCTTAGGGAATTTCACATATATTAAACAGCAGTGTTAACAATAGTCAGGACGTTCTTCATTACATTCCCAGTACTTTTATTTGCAAGTTTTTACCTTTTGAAAAGTGCAGATGTCTCAGTCTCCCCACACTCTCATTTCTGTCTCTCCAACTAAGTGGAATGACCAGTATCTGTTTCAGCTGTGCTTCCTTAGATAACACTTACACTACTATTAAATAATAACAATGATAGTGCATAATCCATGTTTTTTCTTGTATTTATTTATCTAATTAGTGTCAAATATTTGAATTTGAATATATACAATCTACTATATTGTATATAAAATCTACTAACTAAAATGGTAGTTTCTTTTGTTTTCTTAAAAGTGCCTTTAAGTTTCAAGCTAACTTAATAAATATGTGATAATGATACTTTGTGCCTTATCCTCAGGTACCCTGCCAATCCAAAAAAAAACTTCAATTTTTTCATCCAAATATTCCTAATTGTAATTTTTTGCAAGACACTCCTTCTTCTTTTGAATAATAATGCATCAGTTTAGTTCAGTCACTCAGTTGTGTCTGACTCTTCGTGACCCCATGGAGCTTCGTGACTCCCGGAGCTTGCTGAAACTCATGTCCATCGAGCTGGTGATACCATCTAACCATCTCATCCCCTGTTGCCCCCTTCTCCTGCCTTCAGTCTTTCCCAGATACAGGGTCTTTTCCAATGAGTCAGTTCTTTGAATCAGGTGGACAAAGTATTGGCGTTTCAGCTTCAGCATCTGTCCTTCCAATGAATATACAAGACTGATTTCCTTTAGGATTGAGTGGTTTGATCTTCTTGCAGTCCAAGGAACTCTCAAGAGTCTTCTCCAATACCGCAGTTCAAAAGCAAATTCTCGGTGCTCAGCTTTCTTTATAGTCCAACTCTCACATCTATATATATGAATGTAATGCCTAGCTTACTGTTATTTTAAAAAATAGTTCTCAGAGAACAATTTAAAATAACACTCAGATCCATTTGGGGGACTGCAGTTGCAGTTAGAAGTTCAGAACCTTTTAATGGATTTTAAACAAATGTTTACCATTTCATTTAATTTTTTTGTGTCTTAAATCCAACCTTACAGAACTCACCAGCATCTTATTTGCTCATCTTCCTTTTCATACAACCTCAGAACATACTATATTGTCTTTACATTGATATGCTTCTCTAAACCCCTAAAGATCTTTTTCTTATTGCATAATTGTTTTCCTGAATCAGTTGGACCTAAGGAATCTTCCTGGCATATACTGTATCTTCAGGTAGCCTCCTATCTTGCTTCTCCAGTCGTTCTTGATGAACTTCAAATATCTTGGATCTAGAACAATTTAATTACTATTTTTGTTGTTGTTGTTCCATTGCTCAGTCATGTCTGACTCTTTGCAACCCCATGAACTGCAGAATGCCATGCTTCCCTTTCCTTCGCTGTCTCCTGGAGCTTGCTCAAACTCATGTCCATTGAGTCAATGATGCCACCCGGCCATCTCATCCTCTGTCATCCCCTTCTCCTCCTGCCTTCAATCTTTCCCAGCATCAGGGTCTTTTCTAGTGAGTCGGCTCTTTGCAACAGGTGGCCAAACAATTGGAGTTTCAGCTTCAACATCAGTCCTTTCACTGAATATTCAGGGTTGATTTCCTTTAGAATAGACTGGTTGGATCTTCTTGCAGTCCAAGGGACTCTCAAGAGTCTTCTCCAATACCACAGTTCAAAAGCATCATTTTTTTCAGTGCTCAGCTTTCCTTATAATCCAACTCTCACATCCATACATGATTACTGGAAAAACCATAGCTTTGACTAGATGGACCTTTGTAGGCACTGTAATGTCTGTGATTTTTAATGTGCTGTCTATCCAGGTTTGTCATAACTTTTCTTCTAAGAAGCAAGTGTCTTATTATTAGTGTTATAAATATTTACATTGGTTTGGACTTAATTTTATACTTACAACTCATTTCATTTACTTTTTGAATTATTATTTTCTTATTTCTCATCAGAAAAATTACTAATTCTTTTACAAAGATGTAAAATACATATATTAATAAATGAAAATTTAAGTTTTATGGCTAAAAATCCAAATATAGTTTTATTATTAGGTACATATAATCTCAATAGTAACAAATAGCATATTACAACTTGAAGTCTGAGGGAATTTTTAAAGAGGAGGTAAAAATAACTCAAACTCTCATTTGTATGTAGGTTCTATAAAAATTATGAAAGTATTTTGCCTAGTTAAGTAGGTTATGGTTACTCAGAAATTTGGTTTTTACATTATTATCAAAATGAGGCATCAAAACCACCCTAATATTATAAATGGCTATGTATCTGACCTTACAAATGGTTAAAAAAAGGAAAAAAATCAGTTTAATTGCATTAATCTAAAGCTATACATTTGCTCTTCCATTTTCTGGTAGCACAATATACCTGCTGCTTTTTGGTTGATATACTGATAATGATGATAGAAGTATTTTAACCCCATCAAAATTTGAGAATAGTATAATCCACTCAATAAATATGTTGTGGTAGAATACATTACTGGCCCAAATTCTCTCCTCTCTTTGAGTCCATGGACTTTGTTATATAGCTGTTTGGTGTCTCCCTGCTTGGATGTAGTTTTCTTTGGCTAATGGAGTTTAGAAGATTTGATACAGCAGAGGGGGAGAAGAATGTCCTTATTTCCACTCTGGCCATTGGTTTCAGAACATTCTTGACTAGTATTTTGGAGGATCAGAGACACGTGGAATGTGTTGTCCTCTTGCGCTCAGTTGCTCAGTCATGTCTGACTGTAATCCCATGGACTGTAGCCCACCAGGATCCTCTGTCCTTGGGATTCTCCAGGCCAGAATACTGGAGTGGGCTACCATTTCCTCCTAAAAGGGATCATCCCAACTCAGGGGTTGAACCCACGTCTTCTTCATCTCTTGCATTGGCAGGCAGATTTTTTTTTTTTTTTAACCACTGAGCCACTTGAGAAACCCCTTTATCGCCACGTGGAATACCCCATCAATAGATAAGTAAATAAGTGAGCAAAACTGCAGGTGTGAATGAGCCTAGTCAAGGCCTACCTACAGTAGCTGTAGCCACCAACCCCATGAGTGCAAAGCCACCTAATGGCCACCTGAAATGTGTGAGCAATAATGGCTTGTTTTTGTCACAGAGATTTTCTTGTTGCTTCCTTTGTAGTATTATTGTGGTGATCAGTTCAGTTCAGTCGCTCAGTCATGTCCAACTCTTTGCGATCCAATGAATTGCAGCATGCCAGGCCTCCCTGTCCATCACCAACTCTCCGAGTTCACACAAACTCACGTCCATTGAGTCGGTGATGCCATCCAGCCATCTCATCCTCTGTCGTCCCCTTCTCCTCCTGCCCTCAATCCCTCCCAGCATTAGGGTCTTTTCCAATGAGTCAACTCTTCGCATGAGGTGGCCAAAGCATTGGAGTTTCAGCTTCAGCATCAGTCCTTCCAATGAACACCTAGGACTGATCTCCTTTAGGATGGACTGGTTGGATCTCCTCAGAGTCCAAAGGACTCTCAAGAGTCTTCTCCAGCACCACAGTTCAAAAGTATCAATTCTTCGGTGCTAAGCTTTCTTCACAGTCCAACTCTCACATCCATACATGACCATAGGAAAAACCATAGCCTTGACTAGACAGACTTTTGTTGGCAAAGTAATGTCTCTGCTTTTGAATATGCTCTCTAGGTTGGTCATAACTTTCCTTCCAAGGAGTAAGCATCTTTTAATTTCATGGCTACAATCACCATCTGCAGAGTTGGACATGACTGAGTGACTCAACTAAACTAAACTGAATTTTGGGCCACTGACACTAATGGATGTCATTTTCTTAAGAATCTCTTTAGTTATCCTGAAGTGTAGAAATAATGAAATATTCTGATGCAGATCAAGTAATTACAAAAGATGCCCTAGTGTTTTCAAAATTATGGTTCAAAGAGAGATGGTTCAGTACTCTGACAATATTGAAACACATTTAGAGAACTGTTCAAATGTAGAATAGTTTAATGTATAGCCATATATATTCCCTGTTCTATGTTTACTTGTATTACCGTATAAAAGTGTGAGCATCCAGTGAAAATGAAAATTCCAAGATATCAATTCAAAATAATGTAGTGATTTTGTTGGTTCTGAGGGGATTTAAGGAAGACATATTTTCATTGTCTCTTTTGAAATACTAGGAATGACATTAATGGATACTGTTTGACTAATTTGATAGCAAATATACATCAGGTAGAATTTCAGTAGAACAAAAGTTGAAGTAATAAATTCAGAAATTGCTTGGGTCATTTTAGAGTTCATGTTCCCTTATGCTGAAATATCAAGTTGTCTGATTATCCTGAGGTCAATTTCCCTGGATCAGAACCCAAATTGGAGATTATTATGCAAATGAAGGTTTTTTTTTTGAGAATATGCTTTCAGAAAATAAGGAAGTGATGAAAGCTGAATAGAATAGAGTAGATGAAGAAGATAGGAAAAGATGTGCTCTTAGCAGAAGTCTATGGGTCAGCCTGATCCTATGGGGCACTCTAGAGTACTAACGGAAATTCAGAATTGTTCCATTTAGACAAATTGGATTTCCTTCACCTGCATCATTTATTGGCAGGTGGGCTAAGCTCTTCCCACAGGTAGGTGGGACCTTTCATAGCCACAAAGGCATCTCTGGTGGTCCAGCACAATTCCTGTCTGGAGAAGGGGGCTGTGATTGTTGTTGTTCAGGCTCTAAGTCATGTCCAAATCTTTGCAACACCTGCAGCATGCCCGGCTCCTCTCTCCTCCATTATCGCCTGGAGTTTGCTCGGATTCATGTCCATTTAGTTGGAATGTTAAATCACCATCTCATCATCATCTGCCGCACCTTTCTTTTGCCTTCTAGCAAGGTGTGTCTTCTCCAGCAGCTGTGTGCCATTATAGCCGAAACTTCCAGCAGGTGGACAAGGGTTGCACTGGCAAGTCAGGGATTTGGGAAGGGAATTAATGGCATCTACTGCAGTTATGGGCTTCCCTGGTGGCTCAGAGGGCGGGAAGATCCCCTGGAGAAGGAAATGGCACCCCACTCCAGTATTCTTGCCTGGAAAATCCCATGGACGGAGGAGCCTGGCAGGCTACAGTCCATGCGTCGCAAAGAGTTGGACACGACTCTGTGACTTCACCTCACCTCACTGCAGTTGTAGTTACTTCTGGAGGAGGAAATGGCATCCCACTCCAGTACTCTCGCCTGGAAAATCCTATGGACGGAGGGCCTGATAGGCTACAGTCCATGGGGTCGCAAAGAGTCGGATACGACTGAGCGACTTCACTTTCACTTTCACTGCAGTTGTAAGTCCAAACGCTTGGTCAGATATTTTATTTTCTATTTCTAATACTCTTTTCAGAGAAGGCAATGGCACCCCATTCTGTACTCTTGCCTGGAAAATCCCATGGACGAAGGAGCCTGGTAGGCTGCAGTCCATGGGGTCGCTGAGAGTCGGGCACGACTGAGCGACTTCACTTTCAATTTTCACTTTTCACTTTTATGCATTGGAGAAGGAAATGGCAACCCACTCCAGTGTTCTTGCCTGGAGAATCCCAGGGACCGCGGAGCCTGGTGGGCTGCTGTCTATGGGGTCCCGCAGAGTTGGACACGATTGAAGCGGCTTAGCAGCAGCAGCAATACACTTTTAGCCCTATATCTCATAATTCTTACTGCTTAAGGTATTTCTTATTTGTTTATTACTATTTCAAACTATTAATAGTTATTACTCTTTAAAAAGAATGTCTACATTTCAGGATATCTGGATCATCTTTTTGAATATTCAGTTCAGCACAATATCTAGTTGTCAGTTCATTAATTGCCTACTATTCATTAAGCAATAGTAAATTTAAGCTTTACCAAGACTTACTAATTCATCAAAAATGTACAGTGTGAGAGTCCTTAGGTTTATAAAGGAAGCTTTTTTTTTTTTTTTAGCTTATCTATCAGAGCAGCAATTCCCTTACTAAAGAACTTTGGAATAAGTACAGAGATGATCTCTTTCACAAAGGATGCATAATGGATTATATCTGTTAGTAAAACTGGCATACCATATAACATGTTCCATTTTATTTTCTTGTACAGTAAGCCAGCCATCTAATAATTACTGTGAACTTATGGTCACATTGAATTTTTATGGAAACACACATTCTGGTTTTTGTAAAAGATTTTTCCCTTCTTGTTGCAATTTATATTCATTTTAGACGATTTAGGAAAAAAGTCTGTTCTTTAGTGCTCAAGGAATATCAGCAAAAATGACTTAATTTGGACAGCTTTATTAATTAATTTCCTTTTGCTGGAGAGAATCAGAAATCCTGAAAATAATCGAAGTGAAATTAAATCTGTTATACTTCATTAAAGGTAGTATGAAGTCATACATTGGGTATGATGGCTTCCAAGTTCCTATTGTCAACACTGGGATTCAGGCCCATTGAACCTTTTCCCGTTTCCTGGTTAAATTCAGAGTAAGTTTATACGTGTCTCACAATCTTTAAGTAGATTTTTCTTCCTTTTTCTCTTTATGTCTTTGTAAGAAAGAGAAACCTTAGCCAAAAGGGAGGAAAATAGTGTAATTTAATAAAACATTATACCTTTTGTTATTAAAGTTATAAAACACATGAATCATATATCTTATAAATAAGTATATGATGGCATTACCAAGCCAAATAGTTCCAGGCTATTGTCATAGTAACCCAAATATCATGGTAGCCAAAATCCTTCACTTTAGATTATGTAATAATTATGAAAGAAAGCATCACTGTACTGCCACTGGTGGAGCCAGCACTGCCCCTGGGACCTCAGGTATAGGGACCAGGCCCATTGCTTCCTACCTTGTCTCTGATTGATAATATAGGAGGGGGCCTCATCTATACTGCCAGGATGGTTTCTTGGTACTTAATGAACTTGGATAGGAGCCTCATTGCTCTTGAGGGTAATATAGTGTCATTATTTTTGTATACACATATTTTACTGCCAAGCAACCATTAGGAATTTGCAGCCCATGTTCTTCTGCATTTATTTTGCTCATTGTGCATTTACTTTCACCTCCACGTACTGTGGGAAGACTTGGTATAATTATATTTTATTTATGGTGAAAGAGGCTTTGTATTAGACATGACAAAGGAAGTAACCAGCCCTGGGCACACAGCAGTTCACCATGTAAACCTTTTGTCACCTGACAGCTATACATGAATTTTGTTGGTGTGTGATAGTAAAATGCATGAAGCTTCTGAGATATCATCTCAATTTAAGTTTATAAGCCTTGTGCATTTATCCTGAATGTAAACTAACTTCTAGTCTTGGTAAAAGAAAGCCAAATAATTTTTATCTAATATTTGTCTGATTATCTGACATTTCTTCTTTAGGGCTAGCCATGACACTGAACTTGAAGTGACACTTAGTCCAGGTCCTTTGGCAAAGCAGCAAACTTTCCATCCCACACTGGCTAGGAGTTCATTTTTTAATATTGTCAATTCAAAAACTGTAAACATTTCAAAATACAGGCCTGGTCTTTTTATTTCTTTGTTTCTACAGCAATACCTAGTATGTTGTTAGCTGTTTACACCAACCAGCTTTTGGCTGAACTGAAGAGATGTAGAGGAGTATGCTTTATTGCTCTATCAAAGTGTTTATGCCAAAGCCTTTGCATGTGTGGATCACAATATACTGTGGAAAATTCTGAAAGAGATGGGAATACCAGACCACCTGACCTGCCTCTTGAGAAACCTACGTGCAGGTCAGGAAACAACAGTTAGAACTGGGCATGGAACAATAGACTGGTTCCAAATAGGAAAAAGAGTACATCAAGGCTGCATATTGTCACCCTGCTTATTTAACTTTTATGCAGAGTACATCATGAGAAATGCTGGACTGGAAAAAACACAAGCTGGAATCAAGATTGCCAGGAAAAATATCAATAACCTCAGATATGCAGATGACACCACCCTTATGGTAGAAAGTGAAGAGGAACTACAGAGCCTTTTGATGAAAGTGAAGGAGGAGAGTGAAAAAGTTGGCTTAAAGGTCAACATTCAGAAAACGAAGATCATGGCATCCGGTCCCATCACTTCATGGGAAATAGATGGCGAAACAGTGGAAACAGTGTCAGACTTTATTTTTGTGGGCTCCAAAATCACTGCAGATGGTGAATGCAGCCATGAAGTTAAAAGATGCTTACTCCTTGGAAGAAAAGTTATGACCAACCTAGATAGTATATTCAAAAGCAGAGACATTACTTTACCACCAAAGGTTCGTCTAGTCAAGGCTACTGTTTTTTCCAGTAGTCATGTATGGAT
>SJYV01002540.1:400565-439837 GCA_006410875.1 Neotragus pygmaeus
GCAGAGCATATCATGAGAAACACTGGGCTGGAAGAAGCACAAGCTGAAATCAAGATTGCCAGGAAAAATATCAATAACCTCAGATATGCAGATGACACCACCCTTATGGTAGAAAGTGAAGAGGAACTACAGAGCCTTTTGATGAAAGTGAAGGAGGAGAGTGAAAAAGTTGGCTTAAAGGTCAACATTCAGAAAACGAAGATCATGGCATCCGGTCCCATCACTTCATGGGAAATAGATGGCGAAACAGTGGAAACAGTGTCAGACTTTATTTTTGTGGGCTCCAAAATCACTGCAGATGGTGAATGCAGCCATGAAGTTAAAAGATGCTTACTCCTTGGAAGAAAAGTTATGACCAACCTAGATAGTATATTCAAAAGCAGAGACATTACTTTACCACCAAAGGTTCGTCTAGTCAAGGCTATGGTTTTTCCTGTGGTCATGTATGGATGTGAGAGTTGGATTGTGAAGAAGGCTGAGCACCGAAGAATTGATGCTTTTGAATTGTGGTGTTGGAGAAGACCCTTGAGAGTCCCTTGGATTGCAAGGAGATCCAACCAGTCCATTCTGAAGGAGATCAACCCTGGGATTTCTTTGGAAGGAATGATGCTGAAGCTGAAACTCTAGTACTTTGGCCACTTCATGTGAAAAGTTGACTCATTGGAAAAGACTCTGATGCTGGAGGGGGTTGAGGGCAGGAGGAGAAGGGGACGACAGAGGATAAGATGGCTGCATGGCATCACCGACTCAATGGACGTGACTCTGAGTAAACTCCAGGAGTTGGTGATGGACAGGGAGGCCTGGCGTGCTACCATTCATGGGGTCGCAAAGAGTTGGACACGACAGAGTGACTGAACTGAACTGAATTGAAAGTGTTTATATGATTAGAGTATTGGGATAAGTTAATCAAAATATATTGTATTCAAAGTCAGAACATTAAAGTTCAAAAATCCAAACACTTGCTAAGACTAATGGAAGAAACATTCTGATTCCAAGTGCACCTTCACCCTCTGACTCTTGAGACCATGATGTTGTGTCACAAATGAATTTTTATTGTTATTTCAATTAATACTAGTCATGGTGTGTCCTTTCGCAAACTCATAACTTATATCTTAAGGTTGCATATTTTCTGTACCAGTATGCTTGTGTATGAATGCACTTTCATGCTTATGTATGAAAGTGTTTACTGATAATGTAAATATCAACACACAATCTTCAAAGGCCACTGAATTAAAACATTTTAAAGAAGTTTTTTTGTAAACTGATATGGATTACAATTAGCAGTTAGTTCCTTGTAAAAGAAAACAGTAAAACTGAAGAAGAGACTGCTGATCTTCACACCGCCAGTCAAAGAATAGGAAGGCACAACTGGTGAACTGAATTTTGTTCTCTTGAGCTTAACACCATCATTTTGTTGAACAGTTTCTGACATTTTGGCATTTCTACACTCCTTTGGTAGAAATAAAAGGAAATAACTAATATCTTAATTCCTAGAAGTCAGCTCTTTTAGACAAAACAGATCTTTAATGCATGTTTTCCAGATGCATGTCACAGGCAGTTACTTCTGAAGAGTAAGAGCACACACTACATTTCTGGAAATAATGCTGAAGTCAGTAGTTAATAAGTCTGAGAATCCAGGCTTGTAGTAATACATGCTGACTGGCCTGGAAGTAGTTTATAAAATAATATTTGTTTTATTGAAATTAATTCAAATTTGGTTGTCAGCATTTTATCATTTTTATCTAATTAGTTTTTAATAACTTTACTTATCATAGTAATGGCCCACTTGGACCATGAACCTTAAAAGACACCAGATCTTTTGATTTAAAAACATAAATACTACTCTGACTTCAGAATTGGGGCTGGAAATAGAATGTATAATTATATGATTGAAAGATTAGCATAAAATTAGCTGAAGCTCTTTTGAAATTGGAGAAAATTGCCCCCACTAGGCTAGGAAGATGGCTGACAAAGGAACTGAACCAAAGTAACCAGCTGCATGCTCATGTTCTGATTATAAGCTCATTTAGTCCCTCCATGTTGATGCTGCCTCTCTTGATGGTGGTTCTTTGTCTTGGCCTGCTGGGTAAACCATAGAGACTGCATGGTAGAAACATGACCCGTCTGCTGAACTACTCACAAAGTCTGAGTTTCCTCTCTTCAGATGTGCTTTATGTGTTCTCTGCTTTGAGGTTTAGTTATTGTTTTCTGACTTGAAATAATTAGAGATTCACATAAAGTAGCAAAAATGTACATGGAGGTCCTCCATACCTTTTCCTCCTATGATAACATATTGCTTAAGTATAGTAGAATATCAAAACCCAAGGAATTAACATTGGCACAATCCACAGATCAGATTATTCAGATTTCATCAGTTTGACATACATTTGTGAATGTGTGTGTGTGTATGCATGTGTATGTTTAGTTCTATGCAATATTATCACTTGTTTAGATTTGTGTAAGCACTATGATGGGCTTCTCTGGTGGCTCAGAGGGTAAAGAATCCTCCTGCAATGTGGGAGACCTGGGTTCCATCCCTGGGTTGGGAAGATCTCCTGGAGGAGCACAGGGCAACCCACTCTAGTATTCTTGCCTGGAGAATCACGACTGAGCAACCAAGCACACAGCACAAGCACAGTGACAACAGGATATAAAACTATTCCATCATCAGAAAGCTTGCTCATGCGGCCATTTATAAGCATATCTATCTCCCTTCTTTCTACCTCAAGTTCTACCCTAACACTTGGCAATCACTAATCCATTCTACATGTTTATAAGTATGTTATTTCAAGAATGATATGAGTGGAATCATTTATTGTGTAACTTGGTGAGACTGGCTTTTTTATTCAGTGTAATATCATTGATATCAAACCAGGTTGTTATGGTTTCAGTGATGGGTTCTTTTATATTGTTGATGGGTAATCAATGGTATGGAGGCGCCACAGTTTGTTTAGCCAGTTACTCATTGAAAGGTATCTAGGTTGTTTCTGATTTTGGCTGTTACAAATATAGCTGCTTTCAACATTCAAGTACAGGTTTTTTGTGAGCATAACTTCTGTTGTCAAATCTAAGAATTCTTGGCCTATTTCTAAATTCCAAAAATTTTCTTCTTTGTCATTTTCTCAAAGTTTTATGTTTTAAGCTCATGATTCCATGAACAAGGTGTGAAGTTGAAGTCAAGGTTTTCCCTGTCTATGGATATCTTATTTTTCCAGCACCATTTGTTGAAAAGGTTAAACTTCTTTCACTGAATTGATTTTTCATCTTTGTCAACATCACTTGGACATACTTGTGTAAGACTGTTTCTAAGTTCTCTATTCTCTTGCATTGTCTATTCTTATCCCAGGAACACATGGTCCTGAGTACTAGAGCTCTGGAGTCTGACTTAACATTGTATAGAATGATTATGACTTTATTCTTCATTTGAAAACTTATTTTAAGTGGTATAGGTCCATCTAGTCAAGGCTATGGTTTTTCCAGTAGTCATGTGTGGATGTGAGAGTTGGACTGCGAAGAAGGCTGAGTGCTGAAGAATTGATGCTTTTGAACTGTGGTATTGGAGAAGACTCTTGAGAGTCCCTTGGACTGCAAGGAGATCCAACCAGTCCATTCTGAAGGAGATCGGCCCTGGGATTTCTTTGGAAGGAGTGATGCCAAAGCTGAAATTCCAGTACTTTGGCCACCTCATACAAAGAGCTGACTCATTGGAAAAGACTTTGATGCTGGGAGGGATTGGGGGCAGGAGGAGAAGGGGACGACAAGAGGATGAGATGGCTGGATGGCATCACGGACTCAATGGATGTGAGTCTGAGTGAACTCTGGGAGTTGGTGATGGACAGGGAGGCCTGGTGTGCTGTGATTCATTGGATTGCAAAGAGTCAGACACGACTGAGCGACTGAACTGAACTGATAGGTCCTTTTCTTTTTCATATGTTTTTCAGAATAAGATTGTCTATGTCTACAAAAATCTGCCAAATTTTGAAAGGAATTGCATTAAGCCTATATATCAGTTTCAGGAGAATTAGCACCTTTACTCCTGCAGCATCTTCACATCTGTGAACACAATATGTGTCTTTATTTAGGTAGGTTTTTGATTTCTTTCATCATCATTTTATATTGATGATACAGAACCTGTACATGTTTTTTTTTTTTAAATATCATACCAAAGTATTTAATTTTCCTCAAAGCAAATGTAAAAAAGATACTGTGATGTAACCTTTGGTGCCCGTATGTTTGTTGTTAGTATGTAGAAATGTGAGTGATTTTGTGTGTGTGTGTTTGTGTTGATCTTGTATCTTACAATCTTGCTAAAATAGCTTCATCTGTCTAGGAGTTTTTGTAATAGGTTCCTTGGGGTTTTATATGTGGAAAAGCATGTCATCTACAAATAGTATACCCTTAGTTTTGGAGCTTATATACCTGTACTTTTACATTTATGGAAAATATTTGTTCTTTTTGAAATTATTCTCTATTATATAGTATTTTTTATAACCTTGAGTGGATCAGCTGTTTTCTAAAATAGCTCTTAAGTCAGTGGTTCTTAAAATGTGGTTGAGCACTCCTAGGAGTTCTTTGAGACATTTTCAGTAGGTCCATAGGTCAAAATTTTGTTCAGAGTTAAACTAGGATATTTTTGCCATTTTTGTTCTTATTCTTTCATGAACCGGTAGTGACATATTCCAGAGGCTATATGACATATGACATTGCACCAGAATTGGGAATCCAGCAGTTCTTCCATTATGTACCACCTTCAAGAGACTTGCAAAAGTGCAAAATAAACCATTCACTAGTATTTTTGTTTTGAAAGATATGGTTAATTTTTGCAGATTTATATATATTAACATAAAAATGTATGTTAATGTATACACTTATTTTTAAATGAATTGTTAAATAACTGGACTTCCTTGGTGGCTCATGTGGTAGAGAATCTTTCTGCAATTCAGGAGACCCTGGTTGGATCCTTGGGTCAGATAGATCCCCTGGAGAAGGGAATGGCAATTCTTGCCTGTAGAATTCCATGGAACTGGATTAAATAAATATTTCTAAATTTCCTCAGATATGAAAACAATTACTAATATAAAAAAACATTAATAGATATAAAGAAAAACTCTCTGAGATCTTCAATAAGAGTTTGGGGTTCTAAAATGAAAAAGTTTGAGAATCCCGAATTTAATTCATTCCTATTTAAATGAATTCTCTGAGTTACCATTTTATCATCTGGCACACTGTCTTGTGTTAATATAGGAAAAATTTATTTTAGGAAAAATATTTTTATCTTGTTAGTTTGTTTATGACAGAGAAAAGAGTTCTGTCAGCTTTACAACTCGTTAAATGAAATCTTACATGAAAGTCCAGTTATTTATTTTTTTAATTTGCAAATTTTAAATTTATATATTTTCAATTATCTAAATTGAAATTTGAAATTATATATTTTCAATTATCTAAATTTATATCATTTCTGAGAACAATAACAGTGGTGGAGCTCTGTCCTCATACCACAGGGGCCACAATTGAATACATTCCAGATGTCTTTTGAGCATGATATGAAAATAAGGGCTATAGAGAATTGAAAAACTATGTAAATGAGTCATGGTTGCTATGTGTTACCAGCATTGGACACTTAAATCCAGAATCATGCTTAGTGACTGACACAGAATAATGCTCAATAAATATTTCACAGGAATGACTGACTACAGGGATGTGGAAAGTGAAAGTGAAAGTTGTTCAGTCACGTCTGACTCTTTGCAACCCTGTGGATAGAGTCCATGAAATTCTCCAGGCCAGAATACTGGACCAGGTAGCCGTTCCCTTCTCCAGGGGATCTTCCCAACCCAGGGATTGAACCCAGGTCTGCCGCATTGCAGGCAGATTGTTTACCAGCTGAACCACCAGGGAAGACATAACTTCAAATCATTTTTTAAATAGTAATCATTGACAAGAGCTGGGGACAGAAATACACAGAGTTATGGTGGGGTGAGGGATGGTCAAGGGGAAGCCCCCATTTAGCCTCACTCACGGGATGGAGGAATAGCAAGATCTCTTCCTCCTCTCTGCTGTTTTCTGGGGGAGGAACAGTGAAATGGGGTTGGCCAGAGACATCAAATATGGAAGGAAATTCTGGGGTGGCTGGGGGGGTAGGGAGAGAAGGAAGAAAGAGCAGAGAGGGAAGGCTGGGGAGACAGGAGAAACAGGGGTCTGTACAGGACTCAGGCAGTTGATGAGAGAAGATGGAGAAGGGAGGGGTCATGGCAAAAGTGAGGAACAGGTCAGGAGGAAGGATCTTGGAAGAAGGTGTAGGGGGTTAGTGGAGGGTGGGTCATGGAGAAAGAGGATAGAGTGGAAAGGAAGTGTGTGGAAGGCAGAGGGAGCTAGGACCTTGGGGTAGGTCATCAGGCAGCCCCATCAGCTCCAGCCATTATTTGATGTTAATGAGTGGATTTTGGCATCAGAGACAAGAGACGCAGAGACCACCTCACCAGCCGCCACTTTTCCGTCACCCATATTCCAAAATCCCCCCTCATCCTTGCTTCTCAATTCAGGGGGGGCCCATTCAGAATTGGGGATGGGGAATAGAGGGAGGTAAAAGGGCTTGGCACAAGCAGGGGGAGGGTGAGATGGGAGCAGGGATGTAGGATTTGGAAATTCTTTAAAGTGGACGATGATGAGAGGAATGGTTGCAATAATGTGAAGTGCAAGGATGGAACAAGAAGAGTCCGGCAGCCCCCTCTGGTAGGACCCCAGAAGCTTGGCTCTTGTTCCCCATCTGTTCCATGGCTGGGGGTTGGCCATGGCCCTCCCTGAAATTCTGGAAAACAAGAGGGATTAGATGAGGCAGTCCTTGGAGGCTCCCAAGTTCAGCTGTGGCATCTCCTTAAGCTGTAGGCAGGGATTCTTTAGAATGATTATTGAGGATGCATTTTGAAGGAAAATTCCACAGATGTTTGATGATGGATGCATCAAATTCTTTCCAGTGACATCACATCATTTTAAAGATCAAATCCAGTCTCTCCCCATGGCCAAAAAAACCTTTTTTTCCCCAGACCCCTCTTCTCTTCCCTAGGCCACTTAGCTCCAGCCACACTTTTCTCCTTGCTATTCCTTTAACAAACCAATCTCATCCCACCTTGGTATCTCAGGGCCTTTGCACTTGCTATTTCTTCTGCCTGGCTGGCCCTTTTTAGATTTCAAGTTGTATGTTGTCATCTCAGAAAGGCCTCCAGAGATCCCCTTACCTGAAGTAGCCAGATTAATTTTTGTTTTTTTGTTTACTTTCTGCTTCTTCCAATCACAAAATGGCCAACTTTCCTTGAAAAGGGCCCGGGGAAAAAAAAAGAAAGAAATAGTAGTCATTGAAGTAAAACTTTTATCAACAGAAGAAAAAAATCAAGCCTTATTTCCATGGAGCCATAACCACTTAATACATTTCACATCTAGGCATGTTCAGAAAAATATCTGAGTTACACATAACTGATAAATGAATATATGAGAAAACCTAGGCAAAAAGTCACCATTGATTGTGTGTTTATAGGAAAGAAGGATGTGAAAGATAAAAGGAAGGCCGCTTTAATTATAGAAGGTAAAGAAAATGACCAGTCAAGAACAATTTCTAACAACATTCTTCTTATTGCATGAATTATGCCAAATTATTATCACTTAAAATTTTCTCACTCACACAATTAAGCACATCCAAGAGCTTAGTGATGATGTTTGCAGAGTAGTGTTATAAACATAAGACCCACTCGCCAGACTAGATCATCACTGAAAGAAACAACATGTGCTTTTCCTGAGGCTGTTCCAGAAATGAAAAAGATGATTACGTTAACAGATGCACAAAAATTAAGGAAAAAAAAACTTGATAGAATAATTTAAGGCAGTTGCTTATTAAGCTCAGAGGCCCTCTGCACACCCTGGCTTGCCACATTGCTGATTCTTATAGGGTTCCATGTGCTGTGACATTAGCCTTGCATGAGAGTGATTTCCAGTAGCTCTCCTTATCTCAAAACAAGACTATATGCAAACAAATAAGGCCACCATGCCACCTAGGATTCTGTTTCTCACAGTCAGCAGGAAACAAATTCTTTACAAGATTTCTATTTTTATCTATCAAAAAATGTGGGCCTGTTTCGTGTATCATCATTAAAACAGTCAAAGGATAAGGAAAAGTTGATGGATAACTTCCTGATGTAAATGAATGTCTTTTTTTAAAACTCCCCTAAGAGTAGAAGTCAGTAACATGCTCTAGGGAAGTAATACATATTTCACTCCTTATAAGAAGAAACCTTGACAGTAATGCCCCAAGCTTGATAAGAGCTCCACACAAGGCAAAGCAAAGGAAGAAGGAAGAAGGATTGAGAAAAAGTGAAGGAAAGCACTTTAGTCTAGTAAGGATCTGCATATTCTCTTTCATATTTGTACCCAATCAGCAGAAATATTCTTTAGTCCTGGCTTTAATTCCAGAAGAGGCAGAACTTTTTAGCCCCAGAGCAAGAAAAACCATAACTGACTCGAGTTTCCACGCCTACTTGTCCTATAGTGTACCTGGTACAATATTACTTGCTGATTAATTTTTTTTCTTGCAATTAGAAGACATGATTCATGAAAACAAATGATTTCTGTCTGTTTACTTTACCACTATAAACCCAGTGCACAAAACAAGCATTCAGTATTGGTTGAGTATGTATAACTCTGTATAAAGTTTCTAAACGTGAATTTTTGGTTTTGGTTGTGTTGCCCTTTATTAGGTGAAAGTGAAGAACAACACAGACTTTCAAGAAAAAGTTAATAAGAATAATGAGAAAAGTCCCTGTAATTGTGACTCACACACGTATTTATAGAAATTATGTCTACCAGTACCATTCCTACATGCAGAACATTTATCAGAAATTAAACACCAACTCCAGTAAAATTTAAAGATGTCTGTTAGCTTATAGAACTGGTTCTCAGACATTTTTGTCTCAGGACCACTTCATGCTTTTAAAATTTATTGAGGACTCCAAAGACTTTGTATTTATTTGGCATATATCTATTGATTTACCATTTCAAAAATGAAAACTGATAAAATTTAAAACATTTATTAATTCATTAAAAATAAAATAGCATGTTTTTATAGACAGTTACTATAGTTTGCAAAGAAAGAAGTAGAAGTGTAGGACTGTTTCACAGTTTTGCTAATCTCTTTAATGTCTAACTTAATAGAGGGTAGCTAGATTCCACTGTCTGCTCCTAAATTGTGTTTTGCAGTATCTCATACAAGACTGAAAAATATGGTGTCTTTTGTTCAAATAAGATAATCCACAAAGCACATTATATTAACATATTACTTAATGGTTACAGAGTAAATAATTTTCCCTTAAGATCAGGAACAAGGCTAAGATGTCTGCTTTCACCCTTCATTCAATTTAATACTGCAAGTGTTAGCCAGTGCTATAGGAAAGAAAAAGTAATAAAAAGCACACAGATTGGAAAGCAAGAGACTCTCTCTATTTGCTGATGACATGTCTACATAAAATATCTCATGGAGTTCAAAAAACAAAAATAAACAACCCCACCCCCAAAACTTGCAATAACTAAATAGTGAGTTCAGCAAGATCATAGGAAACAGAATCAATGTTAAAGTTTTGTTTTTATTTCTAAATACTAACAATAAAACTGTGGACAGAAATTAAAAATACAATATGATTTAAAATCATTCAAAAAAGTGAAACAGGTATAAATCTAACATAACATATACTATAGGATTTATAAGCTTAAAACCATCATATAATGAAACATAAATGACCTAAATAAATGTTCTTGAATTGGGAGATAGCATAGTAAAGATGTCTGTTCCCCTCAGATTGATATATGGGTATAACATAGTCTAGGGGTGTAGCTCAGTGGTAAAGGATTTCACTGCAGATAAAATTCCAATCAGAGCAGCAGAGTCTATATATATATATATATATATATAGAGAGAGAGAGAGAGAGAGAGAGAGAAATATTCTAAAATTTGTATGGACCTGAAAAAAACTTGTAATAGCAAAAACAGTTGAAACAAGAAAAAAGTGGGAGAAATCTTGCTACATAGGTTCAGCAATTATGATTTGGTGGTATTGGCAAAGGGATAGATAACTGGAAAAGAATAGAGTACCTAGAAACAGACCCACACAAATATGCCCAAGTGATATTTAACAGAAGTGCAAATGAAATTCAGTGAAGAAAAGATAGAATTTTTCAACAAATGGTTCTAGAGCTGTTGGACACCCTTAGGCAAAAAGTTGAATCTCCATGTAAACTTCACACCCTGTACATAAATTAAGTTACAATGGATCAACTTAAATGTAAAATTATAAAGCTTTTAGAAAAAATATGAGATAATCTCCCAAGTTTTAGGATTAGACCAATAGTTCTATCATGCCCTCAAAACAAAATCGATACAAGGTAAAACTGATAAACTTAATCTCATCAAAATTAAAAATTTTTGCTCTATGAATGACTGCCAAGAGGATTCAGACAAGCTACATATTTGGAGAAAATATTTGCAAATGAATTATCTGACAAGACTTTGTCCAGATTATATGAAGAACTCTCAAAGCTCAACAACCAACCAAACAAGCAAATACACAAAAGTTTTCTTTCTGATGATCAGAGTTTTATACTCTAAGTGGGGTCAGCATCAAGGGAGTTTGGTGTATTGCTTTTTTAAAAACCATCTAAGGTATAAATCAATTTGTTTATATTGATGTAACCCATTTAAATGATGTTTATACAGTGTTGGTAGAAATAGCAGAATGGCTATTATTAAGGACTAAGTGTTTGTAGTCTCACTCCACAAATTCATATGTTGAGATCCTGACAATCAATGTGATGGTATTAGGTGATGGGACTTTTGGGAGGTGTTTAGTCTACGAGGATGGAGTCCTCATGATTGGCACCTGTCCCTTTATAAGAAGAAAAGTGAAAGAGGTAGTCTCTGCTCTCTGCTGTGTGAGGACATAATGAGAAGATGACTGTCTACAAACCTGGAAGAATGTTCTCACCAGACATTAAATCTCTTGACACCTTGATCGCAGATTTTCCAGTTACTGTGAAGAGTAGAAGTTTGTTGTTTAAGCCATCTAGACTATGATATTTCATTGCAGTAGCCCAAGCTAACTAAAACATTTGTTTTTATCGTATGTTTAGAATCATAAGGGTGACTCTATAAAAGGGTGAAAAATTGGAGTTACCATGGAAACACATCTTGCAGAAACCAGACCTGTTGCCTGTGTCCTCACAGCAAGAACACACCAGACTGAGAGGCCCTGCTGACCGCTTTGGCTCCCCAAACACTGTGACGTTCACTGAAATGATTCCTGTTAGCCTCTCTGTATCTGCTATGGGAGTCTGGAAGGTAGTTATAAAAGGGTAAAGAACTGATTGTTTTATGAAGTGTCTTGGAGAGACTGGGACAGAAAAAAATATAGAAGACTTTTCAAAGTGTCCTTTAGTCAAGCCATTGAGTCTGTAAACCTCTTCAGCATGGAGAAACATACTGCTGCTTGTCCTTATCTGCCTCTGTAGATGGGTCTATTAGAATTAATTGAAACAGCATTGTTTTCATAAAAATACTAAGAGCCTGTGTATCACTCTTAATCAAATACAAAAGGTTACTTATTTATACTAGCAACAATAATGTACATAAGCATATTATAAAAATAACGTTACCACAGCAATGACTGATCTAATCTCCTCATTTTACACACATGGGAAACAAAGGTTTTATAAAGAAAATGGATTTCCCAGGTCCGAAAACTAATTAGTGACTCTAGGTTGCAAAGACTCTAGGTCATGAAGACTCTAGGCCTTTGTGTTGTGCTATGCTTAGCTGTTCAAATTTGTTGACTCTTGCAGGCAGATTCTTTACCATCTGTTAATAAAGTAGCATAATTAACAACCTTAAGCTTGAAGTCAAAGATCCAGAGGCTTCCCTGGTGGCTCAGATGGTAAAGAATCTGCCTGCAATGCAGGAGACCTAGTTCAATCCCTGGGTTGGGAAGATCCCCTGGAGGCGGGCATGGCAACCCACTTCAGAATTCTTGCCTGGAGAATCCCCATGGACAGAAGTGTCTGGAGGGCTACAGTCCATGGGGTCAAAAAGAGTTGGACTTGAATAAATGCCTAAGCACAGCACATTAACAGATGAGGCATTCTAGTGGCAAATTGTCTTTTTTTGGTCCTTCTTCATTGAAGTGGGCTTCCCTCATAGCTCAGTTGGTAAAGAATCTGCCTGCATTGCAGGAGACCCAGGTTCAATTCCTGGGTCAGGAAGATCCTTTGGAGTAGGAACTGGCAACCCACTCCAGTATTCTTGCCTAGAGAATCCCCATGGACAGAGGAACCTGGCAGGCTACAGTCCATGGGGTCTCAAGAGAAAGATACGACTTAGCAACTAAACCACCACCACCACCACCACCATCAAAAAATAGTAGAAAAATAGAAGACAACAAATATTCTGCAGTGTTTGCAGCAGACATGTATAATGGTCTCAGTATATTCTAGCTCCTGTCTAGTGTTTGTCCTATTTTGTAGAGGCTAGAAAGCAAAAACAATGCATTTCCAAGATGCTCTGTGGGTAGATTTCTGGATGTGTTGAGTTCTGCCAATCACGTGCATTCTGACAAGCTTGGATTCAGGTCCGAGTTATGAATGGAGGAAGGCAAGGGACAAGGCATCCATTTCATGGCATGGTCGTGATAGAGGAAGCTGGCTTTTGCAGTTGTAGCTTTATGCTTCTCCAAGACCTCTTTCCCACTCACAGAAGATCATTGTGATTCTGAAGAATAAGAATTGACTGGAAGATTACTCTAGAGCCTGCTCCCCACTGGTACCTGGTGATAAATCTCTTTCTATTCAACCTCATTAGAGTGGTTTCTGTTATGTTCAGCTGAACCCTAACCAACACAGGGTTACAGGATGGGAAAAAAAAAAAAACCTGTAAAATATACTAAAATGCAGAAGTAGNCGGTACTGGGCGGGGGTCCGCTCGCGGCCCTCGGTCTGCACCAGCATGTTCAGCGAGTACAGCAGCGTGGTCAGGGGGCCCCGCCCGTCCGCGTCCAGGAGGCTCTCGATGACCAGGATGCCGCCACCTGCCGCGGGGGAGGGGGAGGGGTGGCGTGAGGGTCAGCCCGGGCCCAGGACCCGCTGACCTCCCTCTCCTCGCCCGGCTTGCTGCCTACACCCCCGCCGCGCAGATTAGCCCACAGCTCTGGGCATCTCCCCGCCTCCCCTGCAAGATGCACCCGGACCTAGCACCCCCCGAGGGTCAGACCCTCATCTAGGACCTCCTGCAGGACGGACCCTGACCTAGGATCCCCCTGGGACAGACCCTGACCTAGGACCCACAGCCATCGTCCCCTCTTCCCTCCCATCTCCAGAGGCCAGCGTGGCCCGTAGGCGCTGGAGCGTGCACACTGCTGCACGGGGTGTAACCAGGAGCGTGCTCAGCCGCTTCGGCCGTGTCTGACTCTTTCCCACCCCGTGGGCTGCAGCCCACCAGGCTCCTCATGTCCACGGGACTGTCCAGCCAAGAATGCTGGAGAGGGTTGCCATGCCAGGACAGGGTCCTTATGAGACAGAGGTGAGGAGACAAGCAGAGACAGAGGCGAAGCCACGTGAGAACAGAGGCGGAGACGGGAGGGAGGCGGGGGGGAAAAGGACCATCGATCCTCAAAACGCATCACTCGGAACGCAGGTCTGGGAAACGACAAGCTGTCTTCCAGCTTCGTCGCTTAGAAACAGATCCACAGAAAGATGTGTCACGTCTTTTTCTCTGAAAGCACAAATGCGGCTGTGCCAAGCAAGCGGTCGAAGTAAACTTTATACGTGTTCTGACCCGATTCTGAGACCAAACGCCATGTCCTAACCCATGTTCTCCTGGCTTCCTTGAGAAGTCACCACGTCCTGGGTCCTTTTTGGACAATGGGTCTCGTGGCTAGGAATGTCCACTCTCCCTCCCCCAGACATCAAAGTCAGATCCGTGCATCACCGGCAGTAATTTGCCGCGATGCAGACACAGGGAGGCTGACCATCAGTAGGAGGATCGTGGGGAGAGGCTGAGATGGGACCTCCAGGCAGCGAGAACGTGAGGAGAAGAGCTTTGCCTCCAGATCTGGGGGATTCTCCTAGCTGTGCTGTCTAGAGACGAGAGCCTTCTGTAAGGCCGCGTTTGGACCATGCATGCAACATCTGAGGGTGTCAATACATCTTTGTGCACATATATGTACAGATGCAAACACATGTAACACACACATATATACACATACATACCCATATATACATGGGTGTCCCTGATAGCTCGGTTAGTAAAGAGTCCATCTGCAATGCGGGAGACCCAGGTTCAATTCCTGGGTGGGGAAGATCCTCTGGAGAAGGGACAGGCCACCCACTCCTGTATCCTTGGGCTTCCCTGGGGGCTCAGCTGGTAAAGAATCCACCTGCAATGCGGGAGACCTGGGTTTGATCCCTGGGCTGGGGAGATCCGCTGGTGAAGGGATAGGCTGCCCACTCCCACTTGGCCAGTATTCTGGCCTGGAGAATTCCATGGACTGTATAGTCCATGGGGTCACAAAGAGTTGGGCATGGCTGAGCAACTATCACAGCCTGTAATGTAACTAAATGCACAAATGTAATATAGTTTTACTGTATATAGTATTTTAATATTTAAAATTTTTACATTTTAACATTTTTATGATATTTATTTTAAGAATATCAAAAAATAAATTATATAACTATTATTTTATATTCTAGACATCCATTTATTCATTTATTTAAAAGCAGATGCTTAATATATGAATTTTAAATGTAAACATAACATGCTTTATGTGTCATATACGTGCAGCTTCAGTCACTCAGTTGTGTCTGACTCTCTGTGACCCCGTGGACTGTAGCCCGCCAGGCTCCTCTGTCCATGGGACTCTCCAGGCAAGAACACTGGAGGGGGTTGCCATTTCCTCCTCCAGGGGATCTTCCCAACCCAGGGATTGAACCTGCGTCTCCTACGTTTCCTACACTGGCAGCTGAGTTCTTTACCACTGGGACAACCTGATATTTGTGTGTATATATGTGCATAGGCAGCAATCCTTTGGCCACCTGATGCGAAGAGCTGACTCATTTGAAAAGACTCTGATGCTGGGAAAGATTGAAGGCAGGAGGAGAAGGGGACGGCAGAGGATGAGATGGCTGGGTGGCATCGCCGACTTGATAGACGTGAGTTTGAGCAAGCTCCAGGAGCTGGTGATGAANAAAAGACTCTGATGCTGGGAAAGATTGAAGGCAGGAGGAGAAGGGGACGGCAGAGGATGAGATGGCTGGGTGGCATCGCCGACTTGATAGACGTGAGTTTGAGCAAGCTCCAGGAGCTGGTGATGAACAGGGACGCCTGGCATGCTGCAGTCCATGGGGTCACAAAGAGTCGGACACGACTGAGCGAGTGAACTGAAACACAGGAAGCAAACCAGAGCCCACACAGCATCACCTGCGGGGAAACTCATAGTTTCCGTGACCTTGGAGACGCCGAGCCTTGCATATTCTAAACGGAAAGGCTGCAGACAGGCCGCTACCCCACTTGGCAACATTTTAATATATTTTTTCTTCTTTTAACTAATTTTTTATGGATATATAGCTTCTTTACAATGTTGCGTTTGTTTCTGCCACACAGCAAAGGGAATCAGCCGTGTGTGGCTGTGTGCTGAGTCGCTTGAGTCATGTCTGACTCTGTGCGACCCCATGGACTGCAGCCCGCCAGGCTCCTCTGCCCCTGGGATTCTGCAGGCTGCGGATACATATATATCCGTTTCTTGGCAATTTTCCTGTTGATACTAACCTTGCTTTTTGTTCCTTTCAGGTGATATCAGGTATGGACCAGAACAATGCAAACAAATAATAATGATGATGATACTAGGGTCCAATGAAGGATGTCCTCAGAGGTCCGCTGGCTAAGACTCAAACCAGGGACGCTCAAACCAGGGAACCCGGGTTCCACGCCTGATCAGGGAACCAGATCCCGCCTGCCACACCTAAGGGTTTGCAAGCCACAACGAAAGATCCCGTATCCCACAACGAAGATGGAACACCTCCAGTGCCTTGGCTAAGGCCGAGCACAGCTAAAGAAATGAATCAGTAAAAATAAATGTAAACGACCAAGGTTTCAAACATCCCTCTACACAAAGTCAAAAAAGAAAAAAACCACCTCACCATCAAGTAACTTCAGTATGCACTGAAACATAGATAATTCACTTCTGCTCAACACACTTCCTAGAGCTCCCCCACCAAAGGGCTCTAGACACAACCGTCCATGAGCGACTTCGCCTCTGAAAATGACGCCGTACTTTGAGAATCGCAACTTCGCGGGGCGGGAAATGGAAGAGTGTGGCAAAAAAAAGAGATGATATGGGGGAGCCCGAGACGTGGTGATGTCTCGAAAAGGAAGGCAGCCTCCAGAGGTCGGCTGGAACGCCGGCCTCCTCACGCACAGAGGCGCGTCTGCATCCCCGTGACGGGGTTTGCGAGCCCTCGGCGCTTGGAGACGCCGGTACCTCTGCTCCTGAGCGGAGCCCCGGGCCCGGCGCCCAGTGTCCCCGCCACCTACCTGTCCTGCAGGCCCGGTACACTCTCTGCAGCAGGTGGCAGCACCTGGCATCGGTCCAGTCATGCAGGACCCGGGCCAGGATATACAGGTCCGCCTCGGGGAGGGGGTCTTGGAAGAAATCCCCTGCAACACAGGCGCGGGGGCCTCTTGTGATCCTGCCTGTCAATCCCACGTGAGCACACCTACGCCTAGTGAGGCCGGGTCACTTGTACACACAGACCTGTCCCCAGATCCCCCCAGCTGCTGACCTCCCCAAACAGACGACGTCTCCGCGGGATGCTGAGACGACTCTGAGCGATGGAATACTCCCTTTAGGCCCCCTTCCCGCATCAGCTCTGGACGACGGTTTTATTTTTACTCGATTTCAGAAACTCTCATGTAAATAGCACGCTTAAAGCAGCGGTCCCCAGCCTTCCTGGGCTTCCCGGGGGGCTCAGATGGTCAAGAGTCCGCCTGCCAACGCAGGAGACCAGGGTTGGATCCCTGGGTTGGGAAGATTCCCCCTGGAGAAGGGAATGGCAACCGGCTCCAGCATTCTTGACTGGAGCATCCCCACGGACAGAGGAGCATGGCGGGCTACAGTCTGTGCATTGCAAAGAGCCGGACACGACTGAGCAACGAACGCTTTCACTTCACATCCGTCTCGTTTCCCCAGCTTCCAAAGCCTGCTTCTTTTCTACTCTTTTTTCTTTAAACCAGTGGCACCTGTACCGTCTTTCCTGGTTTCTTTTTTCTTCTTCTCTTTTCTCTTTCTCAGCCTTCCTTCCCCCACCCCTTGCTTGCTTGCACTGGGTCTTGCAGCATGCAGGAACGTAGCTCCTGCCCCAGGAGTTGAACCAGGACCCCCTGGACTGGAAGCTCACAGTCTTAGCCTCTTGGGGCACCAAGGAAGTCCCCCGAAGTCTCCTTCTCTGCCCCATTTCCCAGGTGAGGCCCAGAACTAACACCGTCGGCGCATGCATCTCCAGGAAGACGCCCTAGAGGGGGTTAACGTCTCCAGGAAGACGCCCTAGAGGGCATCTTAACCACGATCGAGATCAGGCGGAGGTCCTCCTCCTGAGCACAAAATCGAAGAGGGGCTCCCGAAACGCAGTTATTCAGATTCAGTATATTTTAATTCAACGGGTTAAAAAAATCCAACATAAAGACCCCCATCCCCCACGCCCCCCAAAGAAGAAAGCTTCCTGATGATCTAAATTTAAGAATTTTAGATAAAGGCAGCATCCAGTCCTTCAAGGACACAGTCTGGCACACCTTGAAATCTGCCTGTCGGACGCAAAGTCATTGGAAAGGAACTGACCGTTCACCCGGGTCAGTCAGAATCATCCCCCCGCATACGGCCCTGGATGGAATGCTGGTGGCCCGTCCCGTGAGATGCCCTGAACTTGGAGGTGAACTTTGTAAAAAAATAAAATAAGGCATTAATTCCCCTGTTGTCCAGCGTTTAGGACTCTGTGCTTTCATGACCAAGAAAACAGGTTCAACCCCCAGGCAGGGAACTAAGATCCCATAAGCTGCATCCCATGGCCAAAATCATCATAATCATCATAATAACAGGGAGTTCTTGGCAGAACTCAGAATGGACAAAATGCGACCCCCACCTGCTTTCTTCCTCCTGAGACAACAGAGAAAAAGAGGCATGAACAGCCAGTTGCGTCTACACACGGAGGTACAGGGTGTCTGCAGCTCAGACCTTGGTACCGAAGTGACGGCCCGCAGCTGGGAACGACGCCCCACGTTTCCAAGGCAAGCACAAGTCCCTCACAGCGGTCGGCAAAGCTGCTGTGGTTTCTGAGCCTTGGGACGTCTGAGGAGCTTCTGTCTTTTCAGTCGATAACTGTCCCCTCACCTTGTCTTCAACCCACGTCACTCATTGCCACTCATTACAAGAGCTGGTTGTAGATACCTACCTGAGTTTCCCGGGACAGCAGTAAGAAATGCCCGGAGACCAGGACATCCATCCTCCCCGAGCCCTGTAGACCAGACGTCTGAGGTCAAGGGGTCCCAGGGCTGAGCTCCCTGCAGAGGCTCCAGGGGAGGGTCCTCCCCGCCTCTTCCGGCTTCTGGGGGCTCCGGGCGTCCGTCCCTGGGCTGGTGGCCGCCCCCCTCCCGTCTCCACCTCCGTCTCCACGTGGCTGCTCCGCTGCGTCCCTGTCTCTCCTCTAATGTGTCTTATGAGNGGGGAGGGTCCTCCCCGCCTCTTCCGGCTTCTGGGGGCTCCGGGCGTCCGTCCCTGGGCTGGTGGCCGCCCCCCTCCCGTCTCCGCCTCCGTCTCCACGTGGCTGCTCCGCTGCGTCCCTGTCTCTCCTCTAATGTGTCTTATGAGGACCCTGTCCCTGGGGTTTAGGGCACCCCCATCCAGGAGGAACCTCATCTCAGACCTTCACTCCATCACCTCTGCAAACACCTTATTTCCTAAAGTCCTGTTTACAGACTCTGGGTGAGGAGACACACTGAACTCAGTGCAACACTCAGGAAGGAATTAACTGCAAGGAAACAAGACCCTCCCGCTTTTACCCAGCCATCCTGCGTCACAGTTCTACTTAAATGTCCGTGAGCTCAGGCGTGTCTGACGCTTTCGTGACCCCGTGGACCGCAGCCGCACCAGGCTCCTCTGTCCATGGGGATTCTCCGGGCAAGAACGCTGGAGAGGGTTGCCACTTCTTTCTCCAGGGGATCTTCCCGACCCGGGGATCAAACCCGCGTCTCTCGCATCTTCTGCCCTGGCAGGCAGATTCTTTACCACTGAGCCATCTGCAAGCTCCATTTTAAGGGGGGTGTATTTGGACGGTCCAGAAAGTCACGCTGAACGCCCAGCATCTCCATCTCCCCAGCCCGCCAGGACCCATCTGTTTCCCCGTGGACACAGACAGTGTTCCAGACACCCACCTTCATGGAAGGTGATCCGCTCGTCCTCCCAGGCTGAGAAATGTCTCTTTGCCATCTGCACCACTCCTGGGATGTCAAACACGATGACCCGACATCCCGGGTACAGGGACACGCACGCCTTGGCCAGAGCCCCAGAACCGCCTGCAAGAGAGTAGGGACGGTGACGGCCCCCAGACCTGGGTGGTACCCACAGCGTGGTCTCCATGGTGACAGGCTCACTTACAAAGCCCTGCATCTAAGGCATCTTCCTGGCTGGACCAACCCACACCCCAACCTTCCACGTAGACTCTGACCTGCTGGCTTCCCCTCGTCCGCCCAAGGACATACGACGGCGAGGCAGAGGAAGCCCCTCGACAGATGCTACGGGAAGACGTGCCCATTTCTGCCTGTGGGAGACATCTCCGGGGGACACCTGGTGAGGAAACGGAGACCTCCCTCCAGATGCCAGCAGCATGAACATCCCACAGTCAGGGATCTGCTTTTATAAAATAACCTCAACCTAAAGGTCCATCGACGGAGCTGTGGATAGAGAGGATGTCGTACACATATCTAGTGGAATATCACGCAGCCGTGGAAAAGAACAAAAAGGTGCTATCTGCCACAGTGCGGATGGACTCAGACATGATCGTACTCAGGGNCAGATTTCTCAAGAGGCAGGTCAGGTGGTCTAGTATTCCCATCTCTTTCAGAATTTTCCAGTTTATTGTCATCCACACAGTCAAAGGTTTTGGCATAGTCAATGGACCGGAATAGGTGAATTTAACTCAGATGACTATTATATCTACTATAATAGTAGAAATAGAGTAGAAATAGTAGAAATGGAGTAGCCATCGTAGTCAACAAAAGAATTTCAAATGCGGTACTTGGATGCAACCTCAGAAACAACAGAATGATATCTGTTCGTTTCCAAGGCAAACCATGCAATATCACGGTAATCCAAGTCTATGCCCCAACCAGTAACACTGAAGAAGTTGAAGCTGAACAGCTCTATGAAGAACTACAAGACCTTTTAGAACTAACACCCCCCTAAAAAGATGTCCTTTTCATTATAGGGGACTGGAATGCAAAAGTAGGAAATCAAGAAACACCTGGAGAGCACATACTAAGTGGATTTAATTATTCACTTTAGAATAAAATAAATCCTATAATATAACTTAACATTTCATCTTCTCGGACTTTTTTGAACTGGTTCTTTGGGATTAATACTGCTAAAATTTTGAAAGTTTTCACATTCAGAAAGAGAGAGAATATGAATAGATTATTTAAATAAATTAATTAGGTACAGTATAATTCTTTTTACAAATTACACAGAGGTGTACTATTTTTGTTTCTCTAAACAATATTGTGAGGTAGAAATATCAGGCATAATATTATCTCCACTTTACAAAAGAGAAAAGCAAGTGATTTTTCTTAGATTTTTTACCTAATAGTTATTGGGCAAAAAATTGAAACACAGATCATAACTTTAAATACTTTGAATTTTCCACTAGATGCCATTTTTTATTTTAACCTTTGTTGGATGAAGTTAGAATTTGTTTAGTTCATTGTTACTTAAGCTTTAGAAAATGAGGTGTCCTTTCTGGTTTATTCCATAAATATGAATCTGTACTTGGTGGCAGAGGGATATGGTGAAAGTATCTAGATTTTAAGACAAAGTTTGCATTTGACTGTGCTATGTGGATGTGACTTTAATTACAAATCTCTGTAGAATTCTTCAGTAAAATATAAATAAACAAAATAAAAAAGGAAAGACACAGAAAAATCTGTATAAATTTGAAACATTACCTAACCAGTTGGTGACACAGTTTTCCCATCTGTAAAATGGAGCTGATTATACTTATAGCACAGGGTTGGATAAAGGATAATGCAAAAAAGTATCCACCACTTGAACCCATGTATCATATTGATTATAATAATGCAACTGGTGGCTGAATCCTGCCAGAAAGGCAGGTGATTCATTTGACCATCTACATTTAATCTGAATATAAAAAGTGAAAGTGTTAGTCACTCAGTTGTGTCTGACTCATTGAGGCCCCATGGATGATAGCCCACCAGGCTCCTCCATCCATGGGATTCTCCAGTTAAGAATACTGGAGTGGGCAGTCATTCCCTTCTCCAGGGGGATCTTCCCGACCCAGGGGTTAAACCTGGGTCTCCTGCATTGCAGGCGGATTCTTTACTATCTGCGCCACCAGGGAAGCCCTGATACTTATGCTTAAAAACGTTCTGTAATTTCAAAGTAAATTTTAACCTTTCTCATTTATATTATCATCTTTTCTAAAAATGAAATGTTTATATTCTATGTTGTAAGATTGTTGTATGTTCAATAGTTCTGTGTTCTAGGTGAATTTGGGGATAACATAATGTTAGAAAACTTTGTAAAATGTAAGGCTTACTGATTGGAGAGCTGTAATGTCATTCATGATGCTGATATTTAGATAGAATTTAAAAAATCTTTTTCCCATTCAAAAACATTTATGAAATGGTATTAATAACATGATACGCCTCATTCTTCAAAGCCCATTCAGGATATTCTTTCTTGCTTAATTCATATATGAGATGGAAATGTAGGGAAATGATCTTTTATTAGATCATGTGTTTTGATAATTTTTGGTATAAATGGAAGTTTATTTTATTACTTATTGTTTGAACTTTGGCCTCTTTCTGGAAGTAGTAAATAAGAATTACAAAAAAAAGATTCTTTTAAGTATAATATATTTGACATTAATTAGTTTCCATTCTTGGATACTGGTAAAAAAAGAACATAAATTTATTTCTTGCACTCAGGAGACCCCACTTAGTAAACAGATGTATATTTAGAAAACAAAAACAACTATGCATGTAAAATGCTTCTAAGTAAGAGCCTGCTGCTGCTGCTAAGTCACTTCAGTCATGTCTGACTCTGTGACTCCATAAACAGCAGCCCACTAGGCTCCCCCATCCCTGGGATTCTCCAGGCAAGAACACTGGAGTGGGTTGCCATTTCCTTCTCCAATGCATGAAAGTGAAAAGTGAAAGTGAAGTCGCTCAGTCACGTCCGACCCTCAGCGACACCATGGACTGCAGCTTTCCAGGCTCCTCCATCCACAGGATTTTCCAGGCAGGAGTACTGGATGGGGTGCCATTGCCTTCTCTGAAGTAAGAGCCTATGTTAACAGAAAAGAATGGAAAGCAGACTTTCCTATATACTCCACATACAGAATAAATAATATAGAGAATGCCAAAGGATCTGATATTAATGAAATTATTTTTTTGGTCATTTTACTTTAAAATCTTTACTATACATATTGAAAATACTAACTACATATGGTGGCTCAGACAGTAAAGAATCTGCCTGCAATGCAGTAGACCCTGGTTCTATCCTTGGGTGAGAAAGCTCCCCTTGAGAAGGGAATGGCAACCCACTCCAGTATTCTTGGCTGGGGAGATTTCTTGGGCAGGGGAGCCTTGGAAGCTATAGACCATGGGATCCCAAAGAGTCAGACATGACTGAGCAACCAACACTCACAATGACAATCATCTTATAAGATATTACATTATTAATTAAAATGGAAAAGGTTAACGCAGGTAGGGAACTCCTTATGTATAGGAGACCCTTTGCATTTGTTAGTGATGCTTAAAACATTTTTATGAACAGCTGCTCCCACGTGTTTCTTGTATATCACATCTCTTTTTAAGATTTTTCAGTTTTCCTAAAAGATTTCTTTTGTTCAGTGGCTCTTCCCTCAAAAGAATGTAACTGTGATAGTTTCCAAGGATTTTGGTGTCATGGTAGCTTGTAGAGAATAGAGTACATTGCAGCATGGAGTCTGGGGCCAAGGACCTCAACTAGATGGCAAGTTCACACCACAGCTTTGGTGATTGATGGGAGGTTAAAATATAGATTTTTTTTTTCCCTAGTCATGAGTGGAAATATAGGAAATACAGGTCATATATTTTAAATACTAACCACATGTATTATGACTATTTAAGTACTTAAATAGCATTTTAATAGGCAAACCTTTAAAAAGCAACTAATTTTTATACGGGGACAGTAGACAATTTGAGTTCTCATTTCCTATTAACACTTTCAACTATTGCAAGTGATCTTTCAAGGGTCATGACAAGTAGATCTTTGCTTTTTCAAGTATTTAAATGGTCATAAATATATGTAGTTAGTATTTTCAGTCATATGGTAAGTCTTTTTTTAGAGATTATGCCCTTTCAAATTCAGTTTATGGCCATTTAGTTTGAAAATTATGGAGATGGTAGGTGGCAGTTGTCACTGTTTTTTTTTAGGTAGTTATTTGACAAAATGAGTTGTCCTTGGCTTATCTAGACTCCCAACTGAAAATTTATAAAAAGCTGGTTCGTGATATTCTTAAGTCTAGGAATCACTCGATTAATCTAAGTAAAGAGGTTCAACTCTTACACACTAACCCCCCTGAGCTGGTGATTAAATTTATGGCTCAGCAAAGAAAAAAAAATCCACTTGTCATGACCCTTAAAAGATCACTTGCAGTAGTCAAAAGAGTTAAGAGGAAGCATGTAAACTTCAAATTGTCTAATGCCCTTATGTAAAAACTAGCTGTTTTTTTAAAGTTTTGTCTATTAAAATGCTATTATGTTTTGACTTTGTTTGATTTCTTTTTAAAGACACTTGCTTAGGTGATATGTGAGATATTTAATGACCAGTGCTGTGATAAAGCTGATCTGCTTTTCTAGGATAACCATAGTGGAAGGTGGAAATATAGATGATGAACATTTTCAGAGAAGAGACTCGGACGTATAGTAGAAGGGAGGGTGACTCAGACCTTTCCATACAAGACTTTTCTAGTAATCAGGGAAGCAGTGGATACTGCAGTGTGGGATGAGATTAGTGGAGAGTCATCAGTTTTAAAGCAGCCAAAAGGCAGGGGATCAGTGTTTTCCATCCTCTTCCTGGAGGGAAAGATTTCTTAATTATAATTAACCCAACAATAAATGAAATCTCCATCATTCTTGGTTATTATCAGAAAAAATAGGTATGAGGGTTTTAGTAAGAGTAGACCAAGAGCCTGGAGAAAGCTTTTGAATAATGAGAGACATCTTGATGCTTAGGTGTTTTTTTTTTTTAATTTTCTAAATTAAAATCATGCTTTAAATTGGATTTCTCATTGATTTTTTATTTTGTTTCTTTGGAGAACCCTGACTGATACAGCCAGTTAACAGGACTTAAAGAGAAGGTACATACCAGGAAAAAATATTTGCAAAGCACATTATCTTTCAAAGGATTCAATCCAGAATACATATACTCTTAGAACTCAAAAGTAAAATCTTCCCTAAAAATCCAGCTAAAAAATGGGCAAAAATCTTAAGTAGACTTTTCACTGGAGAAGGTATGCAAATGAAAAATAAGCACATGAAAAGACATTCAACATTATTAGCCACTAGGGAAATGCATTTAAATCACAATTAGCTATCACTACTTGACTATCGACATGACTACAATAAAAAGAGTGACAATAGCAAATGCTGGAAAGGATGTGGAAAAGCTGGAATATTCGTACATTACTAGTGGGAATGGAAATGATATAAGCCATTCTGGAAAACAACTTGGCAATTTCTTATGAAACTTAACATGAAGCTACCATGCAACCCAGCAATTTTACTTCCGGAGATTTATCTCACAAAAATGTAATTTTATGTTCATACAAAAATCTGTACACACGTTTCATAGCAATTTATCTGTGAGTGAGTGAGTGAAGTTGCTCAGTCATGTTAACTCTTTGCAACTCCATGGAGTGTAGCCTACAAGGCTCCTCTGTCCATGGAATTTTCCAGGCAAGAGTACTGGAGTGGGTTGCCATTTCCTTCTCCAGGGGATCTTCTTGACCCAGGGATCAAACCTGGGTCTCCCACATTGCAGACAGATGCTTTATTGTCTGAGCCGCCAGGGGAGTCCCTAATTTATCTGTAATGTTCCCAAATGGAAACAACCCAGATGTCCTTCAATGAATAATGGTTATATAAACTTTGTACACACAAAACTATGAATTACTATTCAGTAATTAAAAATAATGGACTATGGATACACGCAAAAACTTGGATGAATTTCCAGAGAATTATGTAAAGTGAAAAAAAAATCCAACCTCAAAAAATTAAATGCTGTTTGGTTACATTTACATGACATTCTTGAAATGACAAAATTTAAAAAATGAGAACCAATCAGTGATTCCCGTGTGTTAGGAGTACTGGTGGGGTGGGGTAAGTGTGGCTACAAAGGGTCAGTAAGAAGGTTCCTTGTGGTAATGGAATTGTTCTGTATCTTGACTGACTGTATCAATGTCAGTATTCTAAGTATCTCCTTATACCATGGTTTTGCAAGATGTTTTTAGTGGGGGAAACTGGGTAAAAGATATGTGGGATCTCAAAACTATTTCTTATAACTACATATAAGTATACAATTATCTCAAAATAAAAAGCAATATTTAAAAAAAGTATAAGTGTCTTGAAAAGTGATCACAAGACTGGAAAAGGTCAGTTTTCATTCCAATCCCAAAGAGAGGCAATGCCAAAGAATTTTCAAACTACCGCACAGTTGCACTTATCTTACATGCTAGCAAAGTAATGCTGAAAATTCTCAAAGTTAGGCTTCAACAGTGCATGAACCGAGTACTTCCAGATGTTCAAGCTGGATTTAGAAAAGGCAGAGCATCCAGAGATAAAACTGCCAACATCTGTTGGATCATCGAAAAAACAAGAGAGTTCCAGAAAAACATCTACTTCTGTTTTATTGACTATACCAAAGCCTTTGACTGTGCGGATCACAACAAACTGTGGAAAATTCTTCAAGAGATAGGAATACCAGATCACCTTATCTGCCTCCTGACAAATCTGTATGCATTTCAAGAGCAACAGTTAAAACTGGACATGGAACAAGGGACTGGTTCCAAATTAGGAACTGAGTATATCAAGGCTATATATTGTCACTCTGCTTATTTAACTTCTATGCAGAGTACATCATGCAAAATGCCAGACTGGATGAATCACAAGCTGGAATCAAGACTGCTGGGAGAAATATCAATAACCTCAGATATGCAGATGACACCACCATTATGGCAAAAAGTGAGAAGAAACTAAGGAGCCTCTTGATGAAAGTGAAAAAAGGGAGTGATAAAGTTGGCTTAAAACTCGACATTAAAAAAACTAAGATCATGGCATCCAGTCCCATCACTTCATAGTAATTAGATGGGGAAACAGTGAAAGACTTTATTTTGGGGGGCTCCAAAATCACTGCAGATGGGGACTGCAGCCATGAAGTTAAAAGACACTTGTTCCTTGGAAGAAAAACTGTGATCAACCTGGGCAGCATATTAGAAAGCAGAGGCATTAATTTACCGACAAAGATGCCACATAGTCATGTAGGCATGTGAGATTTGGACCACAATGAAAGCTAAGCACCTAATAATCGATGCTTTTGAACTGTGGTGTTTGGAGAAGACTCTTGAGAGTCCCTTGGACTGCAAGGAGATCAAACCAGTCAATCCTAAAAGAAATCAGTCCTGAATATTCACTGGAAGGACTAATGCTGCAGCTGAGGCTCCAATGCTTTGGCCACCTGATGCGAAGAACTGACTCATTGGAAAATGACCTTGATATTGGTAAAGATTAAAGGCAGAAGGGGAAGGGCACAACAGAGGATAGATGGTTGGATGGCATCACTGACTCGATGAACATGAGTTTGGGCAAGCTCCAGAAATTGGTGATGATAAGGGAAACCTGGTATGCTGCAGTCCATGGGGTCACAAAGAGTCGAACAAGACTGTGTGACTGAGCTGAACTGAAGTGTCTTGACAAGTTGAGAGGCTAATATGACAACCAGAGACCAGTGTTTGCTAACTTGAATGTCAGAGACATGGTTCTAAAGCAAGACTTCTTTACATTTATCAAAATATGCCACAGTAGAAAATAGTAATTCTGAGAGTACCAAGCTCCAGCTCTATTTGTTTGCCCTGCAGTCTGAAAATATTATATTGGTGCACTGTGATCCTATACTTGGCATACTAGTTAGCTGTAATATTCTAGTTCAGAAGCTCTAGCCTGGAAGGCATAACCTAACTTTGAGAGGATTCCTAAAAGATTCTACCATCTGAGTGTAGCACACATCAGTCACAGAAATTACCGCTGAAGAGTAAATACATATATTTATTGCACTTTGCTTCAAGCAATGTTACTTGGCTGACTAAATGACTTTATGTTGATGGAGAGAGAAAAAAAAACCATAAATACCAAACACTGTGATAAGCATTTGTTTATTAATCATTGTCAATCCATGAATACTTCCTTAAACAAGGAAAGACAACATCATTTCTATCATGACCCAGCAATCCCACTGCTGGGCATACACACCAAGGAAACCAGAATTGAAAGAGACACATGTACCCCAATGTTCATCGCAGCACTGTTTATAATAGCCAGGACATGGAAACAACCTAGATGTCCATCAACAGATGAATGGATAAGCAAGCTGTGGCATATATACACAATGGAGTATTACTCTGCCATTAAAAAGAATAAATTTGAATCAGTTCTAATGAGATGGATGAAACTGGAGCCTATTATACAGAGTGAAGTAAGCCAGAAAGAAAAACACCAATANAGAATGTGAGCTATGAGTGACATACTGTGTCTCAGGGTGTTACCAGCTGCTCAATTCCAGCCAGTTCAGGCCTGGGGCACAGTGATACTCTCCTCTTTCTCCCTCTTTGCAATGATGAATTTGAAAACTTGAAATTTATAAATAGCAGTATAGGTCACTAAAAACAAGAATAAAATAAACTCTGGTTTTTTTATTTTTAACTGAAAAAACTTTCACAGTTTAAAACATAAATGGCAAATTTATATTAAAATTATGAACTGACAATACTTGATAAAATCATTCAGTCACCCTGCTGAAATAATGATAACTCTCATAATGAAGAATGTGACTGGGATTATGAAAGTGGGGGGAAAGTGTTACAAAGCAAAGTTACACATAGAGATGTGAACACAAATTTTTATAAAGAGCCTTGCACTGAGTCTGCATAATTCATTTTGACATTTTAACTAATTTTCAAGCTTACAAACTACTTATTTTTCAATTTAGTCAGATAACTTACTAATAATAAGTATGCTTAGCCAAAGTAGTTAGTAAAACTAAGAAAAACGGTCAAACTGGTGGAACACATAGTTTTAGCTTCATATCATATCTAAAAGACTGTGACAGAATTGAGTGTGACCAAAAGTTGTTTTGGTTTGGAATCCCTGGCCTCATTTTTGGTGTAAATGTTAGAAATCGTATATTCTGGAACAGCTTCTCACAGAGACGTCTTACCGAATCAAACAAACTGACTTTTTTAGCCACATCTGATTCTACCACAATTACACATGTGCAGACTAGGCATAAAAGCCATATTAAAATTTTCTCACATAAAAGCCAAAAACTGGTCCGTATAAAAATGTGCATGCATTTATTAACATGCATTTATGTTATAAAAATATACCTTCTGGGAAACATAGTTTGGCTTACTGCATCCTCTTAATATCTTGTCTACTGAAGGAAGCTTTACATTAGATGACAGCATGTAATGTCAAGAGAGCTTTTGCAAACTTTAGCAATGCCCAATTTGGTTAACGTTTAGCCATTTATTGAAAGTATGTCCTATATTATAGGTTGTAAGTAAATATCTTTTGAATTAAGATTAATACCAATTTAATATCAATTTGACACCTTACTTACTTAGTTTTTTTTTCATATTTCTATATGAAAAAGTTCCTGTAAACAACAAAGCAAATTTGTTTTGATCGAACTGTTGTTTTTTAGTCGCTGAGTTGTGTCCAAGTCTTTGTGACCCTACAGACTGCAGCACGCCAGGCTTCCCAGTCCTTCACTATCTCAATACTAGCACCTACTAATACCACTATTCTAGAACTTTGGTTTAAATTAAACAAGATTTCTGTTCTCATAAACGTGGGGAGAACAGATATTAACAATGTTTAGTTAAAACTCTTTGTAGAGTGCTAAAAATCAAGTGGCAGGAAAATACTAAAATGTGGCTGGGCCAGGTTAGACCACATTGAGAGCTATCTGATCAGCTGCTTGAAAATGTTGTGGCAGTACCTATTTAATAATTTGCAGAACATCATTCCAAGTAACGGGAAGAACAGAGAAGAGAGGCATGACTGGGGTGGGTCTCCTGGATTTGCAGAAAAGCAAGGCGGCTCATGTGATCTGAGCCCAGTAAGAGGAAGGAGCTGTAGGAGCTGAGGTGCAAGGGGAAGAACTGAGAACCAAGTGAAATGGGGAGACTGTAGGTTTCGAGCAGGTCAGTGACATGATCTGAGTGGTAATGAAACCAGTGACTAGTGCCTGGGTCAAGAGGAAACTGGAGGGAAGCATGCCTGAAGGAAGGAGGGCAGTTGTGCGGTGCGATGGCTAAGACGATGGGCGCCATCTGGGTGTGGAGGAGTGGATTCTGACAATCCATTGAAAAGAGTCAGTGGGATTTGCTAACGGAGCTGACGTGGGGTGGGGGTGGGGGTGGAGAAGAGGGGAGACAGGAGAAGTGAAAGGAGAGAGGACAGAGCAGAGGGGCGGGCAGAGGGTGGAGAGGAGGAGAGAGAGAGGACAGAGGGAGAAAAAAAACCAAACAAAAACTAGAGCAGTGTGTATGAGTCCAAGGATTTTTGCCCAAGGAACAGGGAAGATGCAATAGTTCCGTGAAAGCTTGGTGGGAGGGCAATGAAGAGGATCAAGGGTTTAGTTTTGGACTTGAATTTGAGATGAATTACACGTCTATGTGGAACACTGAGTAATTAGTTGTATATAGGAGGCTAAGGTATCAGTAAACAGACTTATTCTAATAAAAGACTATTTGGAGGAGGCAGAATGGTAAGAACTGTTTCAGAAGCATTTTCATGATTTCCGTTAAATAAAACTATTTCCCCTCTGTCCTGTATATTCTATTTTATAGCTGCGTGTGTGTGTGTGTGTGTGTGTGTGTGTGTGTGTGTGTCTCACATGACTGGTTATAGGCTTGTTGGTGGGAAAATTGCACCATCTTGTGGGTAATAATATACACACATCTTTAGAAAAATCTATGTGAAACTGAATTCTGAAATAACTTACTGATACTTTGAAATCTCACACAAATTTTGAGTGTTTTTTGGATAAGACTGTGTTTATGGGTTCTAGAATAACTGACGAAACTTGTAAGTCAGGCAACTGGATAATTCAAATAAATATCAATCGAATAAATTATCTCTATCTTCTAAGAATTCTGAGTAAGTATGTAAATTATACTGTAAATAGCAACTTTTAAAGTAGGAGATGGAGTGACTATATATGCGTATATGAATAGTTTATTAAAGAATGTAAATTTTGCAGTCTGGACAGACTTCTACTTATAATTCATTCATACAGTCATCCTTCCAATAGCTTTTAAAAACATTTTCATTATATGCTTAATTATACCAGGCTCAATGAGAAACCAAATAAATTATATAAATCAATATCTCTGTCCTGATGAAACTTATTACCTAAATGAACTTATTACCTGTTAAAATTTAAGGAACATGAAGTGCTGCGTTTCATGGGGTCACAAAGAGTCGCACATAACTGAGTGACTGAACTGAACTGAACTGAAACTTTGTAACTCAGTAATCGAGTAATAATAATACAGTAGCTATTTATGAGTCAGCATATTTGTTTAAACTAGTGATTTTCAAATTGAGTTCATTGGGTTTGCTTTGGGCATTCATCAATATTTTGTTAAAAGATGAGAAAGTGTGTAAAATTTGTTTTTGTTGTGTATGTGAGCATGGATGACATATTATTTGAAATTGCATTAGGATACAAAACTTGCAATTTGTTCTCATCTTTCCACTTTATTTTTTTGTTATACTCGTATTTGCCTTGTATAGAGAATATTTAGCTCACTACATACATCTAATAATTTTCCTAATAAGATGGATTTTTAAAATACTAAAACAAACAAACAGCATGTAACTTACCAAGCACTATATAGCTAATCCTGACTCTTAGTGCTGGAAAAAAGAAACCTGGGAAGGATAAAGCAGAAATGAGTGAAGTATTTGCTAAGAGGAAAGTGGAAGGGAAAGAGAAAGGGGATGAGACTTCAATGATTATAACTTTTTATGAAGTTTTGATTTTGAACTATGCAAACACTTTCCAAATTTTAAAAATAACCCCATAATTGATCTTTGATCAGAGGAGAAAAAAATAACTACACTACACTGTTGAACTACTTGGGGATATTTCTAATGTTAGATGATTGTTGTTGCATTAGTGTTCAATTTCTTATGTATGATAATGTTATTGTGATTATACAGGACAATGTCCTTGTCCTTAAGAGATAATGAGTTAAGTGCTTAGGGATAGAAAGACTCACTGTATCTCATTGTAATTCTCAGATTTCGCCGGAGAAAAAGGCAAATCTCTATCTGTACGTCTGTTTATGTCTATATCTATACTTTTATCTACATTTATATCTATGTATGAAGCACATTTTTATCTAATTGGTGAATTTAAATTAAAGATGTGAGAGTTCTTTCAGTCTTTTAATAGATCAGATATTTTTCAGACTAAAGAATTATAAATTTTCTCATTTATCTCTTTTTAAAACAGGCTATAAAAGCACATTGATCATTGAAACCAGTATTCACAGAGTGCCGTGTTATTTACTCAAACTGACAAAGTTAAGATATGATGGAGGCAGGATGCAAACCCAGACGTGACTCTCAGTCCTCTGTCCTCACCACGTTCTGCTTTTGCTTTCACAGCCTTCTTAATCACGGTCTTCCAACTCGCTTGGGGAATACGAACTCCATTTCTTTAATCTTCTGACCTCATCTCTTGCCTGGCTTTCATTTCTGACTTTAACCAACTTTTTGACTTTATCAATTCTCAGGGCACTTTTCAGTTCTTAAAATAAGGTATTTGAATGACATGAAAGTTTAGGCTTTAACTACTTCAAAGATTTTAGGCTTTCACTGACTTTAAATATTCATCTCAAGTACAAAAAAAAATAAGATGGGATATAATCTGTAAATGTGGTTTATAAACCTGAAAGACCATAACATACCTTCTGAATAACAACATATAAATTTGAGTTCACTAAGATTTTATGGTATACATAGTGTTATATTCTTGTTATTTGAATATTCTTATATATACTCAGTTGTACACTATATCCAAATCCTTAATTATTCCAGAAATTTTTGCTTTCTTTATGCTTTTCTCAACTGGATTATTGAAAATGGATGAATTCCATCATTGGAGTTACATGTTGATATTTAATTTTTTATTTAAATAATTCAGTAATTTCAAAATTATTTTCAAGTAATTTATCTGTGAATGGATTTCTTTCCACCTTCCTGATTTGTAACTTCTATCCACACTTGGCAAAGAAAGTCTCATTCACTAGTAGAGAAAATTCTGAAAGCATTTACTTTGTTTTTCTTGCTAGGATAGCTATTTCCTCTGCATTAATTAAATTCAGCAAACCTGCCTTACATTCCACCTTGCTTTAACAGAAGAAAGCATTCAGGAATGGTAAAAGGAGGGGAAAGATAAACGTAAACAATGAAAGACATCCGCAAATGCAATAAAGTAGGAACACAGATGTTTTGATATAATAAGCTGAGATCAATCTAATTTGGGTGAGGGAAATTTTATGGACTTTATAAAGGGAATAAGATTTATAGGACTATGTTGAACAAATTCCAATGCAAAATTTTCTCAGCATGTAAATATCTAACTCAAAAAAATTTAATGGAGCCAATATTCAGAAAACAGAAAAGTTGTTGCCTGGTACTAGGAAGTCATTAAAATTATATATGTTAATTGATTAGATAGGATTCATATCTATATTTCAGCTATATCTGTATATTATATTTAGATATGCTTAACAGAATATCCTCTATATCAGGCTGCAAAATATATTTAATAACACAATATATTTTATATGTTCACTTGATATTTATTCAGCATTAGCTATGTACTTAGCATTGCCCTGCACAAGTTGATATAAAATAAATGAAATGTCTCTATTCATACAACCAAAAGGGAAAGAGAGATTTTATCAAGCTGTACATATTGGGGTCTTACCCTCTCCTACTTCACAGATTTTGAGCTTCCTTATCCCTCTGTCAGCCACCAGTGTTCCCTCTCTTGCAGCTGTTTGAAAAATCTGTGGATGTGCTCAGTTGTGCCCATCTCTTTGTGACCCTGTGGTTTATAGTCTGCTAGGCTCCTCTATCCATGGGGATTTTTCCAGCAAGGATCATGGAGTGGGTTGCTACTTCCTCCCCCAAGGGATCTTCCTTATCCAGTAATCACACTTTCGTCTCTGTCTCCTGCATCAGCAGGCAGACTCTCCACTGTGCCACTTGAAAACTACTGTCTGTGAAAGCCAGCCATTTCTGTGGAGCGAAAAAGGAATTGAGAAATTCTAGTTAACAGAGTTCTATTATGTTCAGGTGTCCCATGGGAACCCATAATTATGGATGTTTTAATCATATACTTAGATAGAAATGGATTTCAGACTTGTCTTGATGACAGCTTTGCTCTTATAATTCTCGGATGTGACCTTTTAATCCAAGCTCCAACGCAGAAAATGTGAAGTTAAAAGTATTCCTGGTAATAAAGCCATTTCCACTTTAGCCTACTTCCTGTTCCCTTTCCTAAAGCAGTCAAATTACTTTTTTAAAGAAGTAGCAGATAAATAGCAAGATAAGTAACATGCATAAAATGGGGGAAACCTTGACATAGGAAAGTCTTTCCAAAAAATGATTCAAATAGGTATTTAACAACCCTGGTGGCACAATTATGCCTTTAATACTGTGATTACAGCAAGTATATTAAGCAAAATTAGGCAAATGGATTTGAACATAAATAATTTCTGGAAAGACCATATGATTGTTGGCCTCTTATTTTTCATTTACACAAATAAGTTTCATGCCATTTTAAAGGATTTAATTTCTTTAAAATTCCTTCTGTTTCTCTGACCTTTTCTGTGGCATTCCAGTCTAAGGGATTAAATTAAAAGCTTGACAGTTTCTAAGTGTCCTCAAGGGGTTTCAAAGTAAACCTTACTAAAGATCCAAAATCAAAGTGCTGTGATTATAAGTTACTATTTCCATTTACTCAGTTTCCAACAGTATAATTAGAAAGAGGTTCAGGTAGTTTAGTTGCATATTTAGTGGCAAATAGTCTCAAGAAAAATAATCTAAGAACTCTCGAAAGATGCAAGATGAATCAAAAAGCAGTACTTAAGCAATAGCTAATTTATCTTCTTTGTTTCCTTCAAAGATACTGTCTCTATCCCATTTTGGTTATGGCTTTGCTTTCTGGGATGGGCAAAATTATTAACACATATGCATTTATAACTCCAGTCTCCTCTGCTCTCTAAAAAGTATGGATCCTGTTATCTCTTCCTTTGTTGTACTGAGTGATGGACAGAGAGGCAATAATAATAGAATACTAGAGAAATGCTGGATAGCTCTATATCAACAAAGTGTCTCTTGGAGAGATGGAAGTTCCAAACGGGGAGAGAGGAAAGGTCTATATTTAGCAGAAATTGAGAATGTTTTGTGAGAGACCTTGGCAGCTCTGTTCCAGCCCTTCAACCTCACAGCTCCATCAGGCCAGGGACAACTTAGGCTGAAACTGCGAGGATAGAATGAAAGTTTTGTTTATTGGTCATTTGTGTTCCATCATATGTGTTTATATTTTTATGCATGCTCAGTTGCTCAGTAGTGTCTGACTCTTTGTGACCCCATGGACTGTAGCACACCAGGCCCCTCTGTCCATGGAATTCTCCAATGGAGTGGGTTGCCATTACCTTCTCCAGGGGATCTTCCTGACCCAGGGATCAAATCTGCATCCCCTGCATTGGTAGGCGAATTCGTTACCGCTGAAACACCTGAGAAGCCCAAGTCCTGATTTAAAAATAAATAAGCTTGTTGTAGTCTTTTTAGTTGTAGGCTTTCTTTTGTCTACTGAATCTCTCTCTCTGGATATTATTTAGGAACCTGAAATTCACTTGGTGCAACACAACTCATTGTTTTTTGTTTGCATACAACCCTCATTTAGTAATTCAAACTTTTGGAAATAGTGGAATTTAGCTAGTTGTGAAAGCCATAAGGTTTTGAATCTCTTTGGATCTTCCCTCTCCCTCATTCTGCAAGTCCAATTCATGACCATCCTTATAATTTTGCCTCCTACATTTCTCCATCTGATGACGACTGTCTGACTTTAGACCATCATATCTTTTACCTGGACCATTTTACTAGGCTTATATTTGGTCTCTCCACTTTGGCTGTCTATATTACCACCAGTTTCCTTTGTAAAACAAAGATCATATTTCCCCCACTTGAGCTATTTCAAATCCTGGAAGATGATGCTGTGAAGGTGCTGCACTCAATATGCCAGCAAATTTGGAAAACTCAGCAGTGGCCACAGGACTGGAAAAGGCCAGTTTTCATTCCAATCCCAAAGAAAGACAATGCCAAAGAGTGTTCAAACTGCTGCACAATTGCACTAATCTCACACACTAGCAAAGTGATGCTCAAAATTCCCCAAGTCAGGCTTCAATAGCATGTGAACAGCGAACTTCTAGATGTTCAAGCTGGATTTAGAAAAGGCAGAGGAACCAGAAATCAAATTGCCAACATCCACTGGATCATAGAAAAAGCATGGGTGTTCCAGAAAAACCTCTACTTCTGCTTTATTGACTATGCCAAAGCCTTCGACTGTGTGGATCACAACAAACTGTGGAAAATTCTTAAAGAGATGGAAATACCAGACCACCTTACTTGCCTCCTGAGAAATTTGTATGCAGGTCAAGAAGCAACAGTTAGAATGGGACATGGAACAACAGACTGGTTCCAAATTGGGAAAGGAGTACATCAAGGCTGTATATTGGCACCCTGCTGATTTAACTTATGTGCAGAGTACATCATGTGAAATGCTGGGCTGGGTGAAGCATAAGCTGCAATCAAAATTGCTGGGAGAAATATCAATAACCTCAGACATGCAGATGACACCACCTTTATGGCAGAAAGTGAACTAAAGAGCCTCTTGATTAAAATGAAAGAGGAGAGTGAAAAAGTTGGCTTAAAACTCAACATTCAGAAAACCAAAATCACGGCATCTGGTCCCATCACTTCATGGCGAATATATGGGGAAACAATGGAAATAGCGAGAGACTTTATTTGGGGGGAGCTCGAAAGTCACTGCAGATGGTGATTGCAGCTGTGAAATTAAAAGACACTTGCTCCTTGGAAGAAAAGCTATGACCAACCTAGTTGCTGCTGCTAAGTCACTTCAGTCGTGTCCGACTCTGTACAACCCCATAGACAGCAGCCCACCAGGCTCCCCCATCCCTGGGATTCTCCAGGCAAGAGTACTGGAGTGGAGTGCCATTGCCTTCTCCTGACCAACCTAAACAGCATGTTAAAAATCAGAAACAGTAATTTGCCAACAAATGTTCATCTAGTCAAGTCAGTTCAGTTCAGTTCAGTTCAGTCGCTCAGTCGTGTCCGACTCTTTGCAACCCCATGAATTACAGCACACCAGGCCTCCCCATTCATCACCATCTCTCGGGGTTCACTCAGACTCACATCCATCAAGTCCGTGATGCCATCCAGCCATCTCATCCTCGGTCGTCCCCTTTTCCTCCTGCCCCCAATCCCTCCCAGCATCAGAGTCTTTTCCAATGAGTCAGCTCTTTGCATGAGGTGGCCAAAATACTGGAGTTTGAGCTTTAGCATCATTCCTTCCAAAGAAATCCCAGGGTTGATCTTCTTCAGAATGGACTGGTTGGATCTCCTTGCAGTGCAAGGGACTCTCAAGAGTCTTCTCCAACACCACAGTTCAAAAGCATCAATTCTTCGGCGCTCAGCCTTCTTCACNAAAAATCAGATTAGGGAATCTTACCCTCTCATTTTTAATGCTTTCTTTTAGTCATGAACATGTATGTAGTTTTTTCACTTGACAACTTTATCTACTGGTATGAAGATATTGGCCTCATATTCCCACTAAATACACATATTGTAAGTATATACAACTGGATTTGATATGTCTCATTTTGTTCAGCACTTCTCTGTTTACAGTCATTAGAAATTTTGGATCTACAATTTTTCTTCCTCAAAATTTTCTTATCATGTTTCTGTTAGCAAGGTAATTCTGGTATCATAAAATTAGATAAGGAATGTTTCATAATATGAGTGAATTTTAGTTGTCTTCCCCTCTTCTACTTATGGCCAATTAGTTGTGTCTTCAAAATGTCTGGTTACTTTTGGTTAAATATCCATTATTATAAACACAAAAATGCAGGGTTTCAAATGGTATTTATTTTCTTCCAGAAAGGGTTCATCCCTCTCCTCCTTGGCAGACAGAATGACACAACATTTCCCATTTTGAGTGAAATTTGGACATTGACACACACTAAAATTAACTTTAGATGTCAGCTTACTTCTCTGAGATTCTCCCAAATATGGAATATTGAGATGGATTTTTGTCCCTGGTGGCTCAGACGGTAAAGCATCTGTCTACAATGCGGGAGACCTGGGTTCGATCCCTGGGTCGGGAAGATCCCCTGGAGAAGGAAATGGCAATCCACTCCAGTACTATTGCCTGGAAAATCCCATGGACAGAGGAGCCTGGTAGGCTACAGTCCATGGGCTCGCAAAGAGTCGGATACGACTGAGTGACTTCACTTTCACTTTCACTTTGTCTTAGCAGATTTCTAATGCTTTCTAACATACAATTTCTGTATATATTCAGACTTTCTAGTTGGTGTGCTGCAAACTACTCTATTCCACTTGAAGCCAAGACATACTGCTATTCATATTAGAAAAGACAATAACCAAATATATTTTGTTGGGGAATGTAAGTAATGAGATTGGTAAGGCTGCAAGTACTAATGCCAGTTTATGGAGAAGACAGACTTGCTGACTTTACCAAGAGGTTATGGGACTTGTCTCAACGATCACCAATTTTGTACAAGGGTTAGGACTTCAAATCCACTATTTTTTCACCAAAGGATATAATTTTTTAAAAAAAGACTTTTAAAAAATATTGAGCTTAAGATAATAAATAGTCAAATTTGGTTTTTCATTTATTTCCAAGTAAAATGGAACCAATATACTAGAATTCAGAATAGAATGACTCATCTTTCACATCCACTGTGTTAGGAAATAACCCATATATATTGTCATATGTATTTTCTCAAGTGTACATTGAAAATGACCATTTCCTTCTGTATGGCCATTTCAGAATATTGGCAGACCGATTTTACTTTTTTACCAATCAGATAAGTGATTTCTTTTATCCAAGTCTTGAGCCACTGAGCTAGCTAGAGATAATTGTCTAAGACAGGAGTTGGTAAACTTTTTCTCTAATATGCCAAAGTGTAAATATTTCAGACTTTGGGGCCTTGCCCTATCTGATTCCAGTATTCACTTCTGCACCTGCAGCACGGAAGTAGTCACAGACATATTTAAACAAATGTGAATGGCTGTATTCCAGTCTTTATGGAAAATGAATTTGAGATTTCATATAATGTTCATGTGTATCAAAATGTTATTCTTCATTGATGTTTTTCAATTTAAAATATAGAGCTCATTGTACAAAACCAGGTGGTAGGCTATATTTGCATGTGAGTTGCAGCTCTAAGACTGTCTGTCTAGTAGAACACTTTGCAGTGCTATGAGATTGGTTTGTAAGGGTCTTGTTTGGGTTTTTTTTTTT
>SJYV01002540.1:448497-461640 GCA_006410875.1 Neotragus pygmaeus
CAGCAATCTTGATTCCAGCTTGTGCTTCATCCAGCCCGGCATTTAGCATGAGGTACTCTGCGTATAAATTAAATAAGCAGGGTGACAATATACAGACTTGATGTACTCCTTTCCCAATTTGGAACCAGTCTGTTTTTCCATGTCCAGTTCTAATTGTTGCTTCTTGACTTGCATACTTCAATAAAGATGAAAATTTTCAGTATATTAAATAAGTAAAAGCATATTTATAATGATGTTCACATAATGATAAAAGTGATTATTTCTAGATAGTAGTAATCTATGTGGCTTGTTTGCAGCTTAAAGTGCAATTAAATTTAATTAAACTCTTTTTTTCTGCACGGATTAGATTTTTTAAAATGAGGATATAAGAATTAACACAAACTGTTTATCATAATTTCTTAGAAGGCAGCATTTTAATTATAACCATGTATTCAACATTCATTTAATTCTTCACAATTTGTCACTCTCTTAGGCTACTGATATAATATTTCTCATCCAAATCTCTGAGCACTCTTATCTGTCCTTTTACATTTTGACAGGCACACATTTGAGATAACTTTGCCCTCTCTAAATATAACTATGAAAACTCATCACTTAACTTCCCCATGTTATGTATTTCTTTCCTGTATTCTGAAACAACTCATAGAGTAAATGAAGCTTTCCTTACATTTAACTTAATAGCATGCTGCTATTTAGGTGCGTGGTTGCTTCCTGTCTACATAACACAACCGCTATGAGCCAATTTTGGCCTACCAGTTTTTCAGAAAGAGGAAGTGCTAAATTCTTAAGTTTCCTCTTAGCTCCTCTGTGTAAGATGCCTCGTGTTTCTCTAGGCTTGTTCCTTTTTGTTTCTATAAGCTTTACATGAACATGCCATTTTTCACTGAACTGTCTCTGACTGGGCCAAACTTAATAAATTTCTGTGGCGTAGTGATGAGAATCTTTCCTTCTTCTTTTTTCAAATACACACAAAGTGATCCTCTTATACTTGAAGCTATGAGCAATTTGAAAATATTAAAAATGAGGCTATAGCTCATAGGAAGACTTCCCTGATGGCTCAGATGGTAAAGAATCTGCCTGAAATGCGGGAGACCTGGGTTTGATCCCTGGGTTGGGAAGATCCCCTGGAGAAGGGAATGGCTATCCATGCTAGTATTCTTGCCTGGAGAAGTCCATGGACAGAGGAGCCTGGTGGACTATAGTGCATGGGGTGGCAAAGAGTCGGACATGGCTGAGCGACTAACACTTTCACTTTCATAGCCTGCAGGACAAAATATTTTACCAATAACAGTATGGTTACCAGTGGCCTCATGTACTTCAACATTTTAATTAATACTTTTACTAAACACTCACTTTGTAAACTTACTTTTATTTTTTGTTACAAAATGTTCATTAATTATAGACATTAAGACAATGCAAATAGTTACTCTGTTTTATTCTTTTCCCATAATATTGGCAGTACCAGTGCTTGCTTTTTCCCTGAATGGATTATATGAGGACCAGAAGTACAACTGATTATAAGAATCTACTCTTTATTTATGAGATAAGCAAACACAGAACAATCTTACATTTCTTTCTTTCTTTTTTTTTGGTCTTGGGAGCAGCTTAGAACCAGCATATTTCAACCTTATTTTATGGAACTATGTGTATAAATTTTTTCAAAACATATCCTTTGGCAAGCTAGCCCTTTGCACAGGAGCCTTCATCATTAAGAGACCCTTTTGATTCCCTGAGTAATTCTGTTCATTTCTTTTCCACAACTACTTCTTTTTTTTTTTTTAACATTTTTTTTTAAAATTTGACTTTACAATACTCTATTGGGTTTGCCATACACTTGATTCTTTCTGTTACCTTCGAATTATGTCTCTCCTACTGTCTTTTAAAGTTGCTTTACCAGAATTGTTACCTTGACTTTCAAAACTTCTCGTGATCTGGTGTCTATCTCTGACATGGATCTCTATCCACTCGGATTAAGTCTCTTGGTTGTATGGATATGCCACACCAATCACTGTATTCCATTTTTATTTTGTGTTATTTATTTTCTTCTATGTTTGGATATCTTCCTTGTCTTCCTTGCACACTTTCTGGAAACGACCTCTGCGTTAAGGCCCATTTCAAGTTCTGTTTTCTCTCAATATCCCCTGAAAACACATTTGTTCTCATCCTACTCTAATTATCTTTAAAATCTTAGAATGTAGAAGTGAAAGAACTTTTAAGAGATCATGTGTTTTTCTTTCTGGCTTACTTCACTCTGTATAATAGCTGTCTCTTATACACATCCACTGTTTCCATTGTTTCCCCATGTATTTGCCATAAAGTGTTCGGACCAGATGCCATGATCTTAGTTTTCTGAATGTTGAGTTCTAAGCCAACTTTTTCACTTTCATCAACTTTTGTTTGAGAGCCTCAACTAAAGAGGCTCTTTAGTTCCTCTTTGCTTTTTGCCATAAGGGTGATGTCATCTGTGCATCTGAGGTTATGATATTTCTGCCAGCAATCTTGATTCCAGCTTGTGCTTCATCCAGCCCGGCATTTAGCATGAGGTACTCTGCGTATAAATTAAATAAGCAGGGTGACAATATACAGACTTGATGTACTCCTTTCCCAATTTGGAACCAGTCTGTTTTTCCATGTCCAGTTCTAATTGTTGCTTCTTGACTTGCATACTTCAATAAAGATGAAAATTTTCAGTATATTAAATAAGTAAAAGCATATTTATAATGATGTTCACATAATGATAAAAGTGATTATTTCTAGATAGTAGTAATCTATGTGGCTTGTTTGCAGCTTAAAGTGCAATTAAATTTAATTAAACTCTTTTTTTCTGCACGGATTAGATTTTTTAAAATGAGGATATAAGAATTAACACAAACTGTTTATCATAATTTCTTAGAAGGCAGCATTTTAATTATAACCATGTATTCAACATTCATTTAATTCTTCACAATTTGTCACTCTCTTAGGCTACTGATATAATATTTCTCATCCAAATCTCTGAGCACTCTTATCTGTCCTTTTACATTTTGACAGGCACACATTTGAGATAACTTTGCCCTCTCTAAATATAACTATGAAAACTCATCACTTAACTTCCCCATGTTATGTATTTCTTTCCTGTATTCTGAAACAACTCATAGAGTAAATGAAGCTTTCCTTACATTTAACTTAATAGCATGCTGCTATTTAGGTGCGTGGTTGCTTCCTGTCTACATAACACAACCGCTATGAGCCAATTTTGGCCTACCAGTTTTTCAGAAAGAGGAAGTGCTAAATTCTTAAGTTTCCTCTTAGCTCCTCTGTGTAAGATGCCTCGTGTTTCTCTAGGCTTGTTCCTTTTTGTTTCTATAAGCTTTACATGAACATGCCATTTTTCACTGAACTGTCTCTGACTGGGCCAAACTTAATAAATTTCTGTGGCGTAGTGATGAGAATCTTTCCTTCTTCTTTTTTCAAATACACACAAAGTGATCCTCTTATACTTGAAGCTATGAGCAATTTGAAAATATTAAAAATGAGGCTATAGCTCATAGGAAGACTTCCCTGATGGCTCAGATGGTAAAGAATCTGCCTGAAATGCGGGAGACCTGGGTTTGATCCCTGGGTTGGGAAGATCCCCTGGAGAAGGGAATGGCTATCCATGCTAGTATTCTTGCCTGGAGAAGTCCATGGACAGAGGAGCCTGGTGGACTATAGTGCATGGGGTGGCAAAGAGTCGGACATGGCTGAGCGACTAACACTTTCACTTTCATAGCCTGCAGGACAAAATATTTTACCAATAACAGTATGGTTACCAGTGGCCTCATGTACTTCAACATTTTAATTAATACTTTTACTAAACACTCACTTTGTAAACTTACTTTTATTTTTTGTTACAAAATGTTCATTAATTATAGACATTAAGACAATGCAAATAGTTACTCTGTTTTATTCTTTTCCCATAATATTGGCAGTACCAGTGCTTGCTTTTTCCCTGAATGGATTATATGAGGACCAGAAGTACAACTGATTATAAGAATCTACTCTTTATTTATGAGATAAGCAAACACAGAACAATCTTACATTTCTTTCTTTCTTTTTTTTTGGTCTTGGGAGCAGCTTAGAACCAGCATATTTCAACCTTATTTTATGGAACTATGTGTATAAATTTTTTCAAAACATATCCTTTGGCAAGCTAGCCCTTTGCACAGGAGCCTTCATCATTAAGAGACCCTTTTGATTCCCTGAGTAATTCTGTTCATTTCTTTTCCACAACTACTTCTTTTTTTTTTTTAACATTTTTTTTTAAAATTTGACTTTACAATACTCTATTGGGTTTGCCATACACTTGATTCTTTCTGTTACCTTCGAATTATGTCTCTCCTACTGTCTTTTAAAGTTGCTTTACCAGAATTGTTACCTTGACTTTCAAAACTTCTCGTGATCTGGTGTCTATCTCTGACATGGATCTCTATCCACTCGGATTAAGTCTCTTGGTTGTATGGATATGCCACACCAATCACTGTATTCCATTTTTATTTTGTGTTATTTATTTTCTTCTATGTTTGGATATCTTCCTTGTCTTCCTTGCACACTTTCTGGAAACGACCTCTGCGTTAAGGCCCATTTCAAGTTCTGTTTTCTCTCAATATCCCCTGAAAACACATTTGTTCTCATCCTACTCTAATTATCTTTAAAATCTTAGAATGTAGAAGTGAAAGAACTTTTAAGAGATCATGTGTTTTTCTTTCTGGCTTACTTCACTCTGTATAATAGGCTCCAGTTTCATCCATCTCATTAGAACTGATTCAAATTTATTCTTTTTAATGGCAGAGTAATACTCCATTGTGTATATATGCCACAGCTTGCTTATTGATTCATCTGTTGATGGACATCTAGGTTGTTTCCATGTCCTGGCTATTATAAACAGTGCTGCGATGAACATTGGGGTACATGTGTCTCTTTCAATTCTGGTTTCCTTGGTGTGTATGCCCAGCAGTGGGATTAGAAAAACACCAATACAGCATACTGACACATATATACGGAATTTAGAATGATAGTAAGGATGACCCTGTATGTGAGACAACAAAAGGACACAGACATAGAGAAGGGACTTTTGGCCTCAGAGGGAGTAGGAGAGGGCGGGATGATCTGGGAGAATGGCACTGAAGCATATATACTATTATGTAAGAAACGAATCACCAGTCTCTATTTGATACAGGATGCAGGATGCTTGGGGCNAAAGGACACAGACATAGACAATGGACTTTAGGCCTCAGAGGGAGTAGGAGAGGGCGGGATGATCTGGGAGAATGGCACTGAAGCATATATACTATTATGTAAGAAACGAATCACCAGTCTATGTTTGATACAGGATGCAGGATGCTTGGGGCTGGTGTACGGGGATGATCCAGAGAGACATTGTGGGGTGGGAGGTGGGAGGGGGATTCGGGATTGGGAGCTTGTGTGCACCTGTGGTGGATTCATGTCGATGTATGGCAAACCCAATAGAGTATTGTAAAGTTAAATTTAAAAATAAATAAATAAATAAATTTAAAAAAAAATAAAAAAAAATAGTTGAAAATTGTGCATCATTAAAAACTTATATGTATTGTTTCAATATCCAATATTTTCCTTGTGGCTGTTGTCACCTTGCTAATGTTAACATCATTGAACTCTTCCTAGATTGCTACCATATGCCCTAAATGCCCTATTCCTTGATCTATCACAAGTTGGACTCCAGGCACTACCTGCCATTTCATGATGGTACCTTGGGAATTGATTTGCATACTCAGATAGTTAATGATAATCCTTTGCACATAAGATAATGGACACATGATTCCTCACTAAGAATATCAGTTTTGAAAAGCTAATGTCTACTGTATATAATATGAATTCAGTGTTTTAAATGTTTTTAAAAGAGACAAGAAAATTGATGTTAGATAATCATCTAGTAAAGGCCCTTTAGGTAGTAAAAATAAAAGTTACCTTTTGTATGATATAAAATGATATAAATATAAAATGATAAAATAATATAAAATGATATAAAAATGAACCATTGATCCACATTAAATTTATGTCTTTGCTCTCTTAATATGATTTTTTATTAACAACTTATCTTTATATCATATATTAATATTTATTTTTCTTCTAGTTCTAACATGTATTCAGGAACCAGTGACCAATATGTGTGCTGATGTACTTTTATTGAACTTATTGACACCTTCAGAAGTCTGCCTGTTTAATGTAATGCTTTGTATTGATATATGTTATAAAGGCTGTTTTCACTCTCACCCATTTGCTTTTAATTTCATCATCTTCAACATTAGGTTTATGGATTTAGTATTAATTAGCTTAGAAAAAGATTTTCATATAAATATTATCATTAATCTATATATCATGGATTCTAAATTTATAAAATAAATAAGCACCAATCTTACTCAGATATTGAGCTATTATTTCTCTGTGACTAGAAGAAAAAAATTATTGTTTGTAAAATATTTGATAAGTCACTTTTTCAAAAATATCTATTCATTTTACCTTTTGACACCCTTCATCACTTTTTCACACCCCCCCAGTACCCACCTTTGCAACTACTTATCTGTTTTCTGTATATAACAGCTTGTTATGTTTTTAGATACCACATATAAGAAAAATAATACTGTATTTATCTTTCTTTGTATGACTTACTACATTTAGCATATCACCCTATAGCTCTATCCATGTTGTCACAAATGGTACAATTTCTTTCTTTACATGGCTGAATAATATTCCACCATGTGTGTTTGTGTATGTGTCTGTGTGACTGTATATAGCAATTTCTTTATCCATTCATTCATCAATGGAAACAGGTTGTTTCCATACCTTGGCTATTATAAATATAGACACTCTGTTCTGTTGCACTTCAGTTTATTGTGTTTCACAGATACTGAGTTTTATCTTACAATTGGAAGGTTTGTGGCAACCCCACTTCAGCAAATCTGTTAGTTCTGTTTCTACAACAGCATTTGCTCACTTCATATCTCTGTGTCACATTTTGGCAACCTTTGTAATATTTGAAACCTTTTCATATTTGTTATAGTGATCTACGGCCAGTGATCTTTAATGTTATGATTTAATTGTTTTGGTGCATGATGAACCGGTGCCCATTTAAGACAGGGAACTCAATAAATATTTGCTGTGTGTGCTCTTACTCCTTCATCAACTGGCTGGCCCCCCACTTCTGGCCTCTCTATTCCTTAAGCCACAACAGCACTGAAATTGTGCCAGTTAATAACTCCATAATAGCCTTTACATGCTCAAGCGAAAGGAAGAGTCTCACATTTCTCACTTTAAATCAGAAGCTAGAAATGATTAGACTTAAGAAGGAAGTCATGCTGAAAGCTGAGATAGGCAGGAAGCTAGACCTTTTACACCATTCTAATGGCAGAAAGTGAAGAGGAATTAAAGGGCTTCTTGATGAGGGTGAAAAAGGAGAGTGTAAAAGCTGGCTTAAAACTCAGCATTCAAAAAACTAAGATCATGGCATTTGGTCCCATCACTTCATGGCAAATAGTTGGGGAAAATGTGGAAACAGTGTCAGATTTTATTTCCTGGACTCCAAAGTCATTGTAGATGGTGACTGCAGCCATGAAATTAAAAGACACTTGCTCCTTAGAAGAAAAGCTATGACAAACCTAGACAGCATAGTAAAAAGCAAAGACATCCCTTCACTGAGAAAGGTCCCCATAGTCAAAGCTATGGTTTTTCTAGTAGTCATGAATGGATGTGAGAGTTGGACCATAAAGAAGGCTGAGTGTCGAAGAACTGATTCTTTCAAATTTGGTGCTGGAGAAAACTTTTGAGAGTCTCTTGGACTGCAAGGAGATCTAACCATTCAATCCTAAAGGAAATCAACCCCAGATATTCGTTGGAAGGACTGATGCTGAAGCTGAAGCCCCAGTACTCTGGCCACCTGATGTGAAGAGCCAGCTCATTGGAAGAGACCCTAATGCTGAGAAAGATTGAGGGCAGGAGAAAGGGGTGACAGAGGATGAGATGGTTGGTTCGAATCCCCGACTTAATGTTGAGTAAACTCCAGGAGGCAGTGAAGGACAGGGAAACTTGACATACTGCAGTCCATGGGGTCATAAAAAGTCAGAAACAACTTAGCATCTGAACACCACCACCACCACCACCACTTACTCAAGTTCTGAATGCAAAGGAAAAATTCTTGAAGGAAATTAAAACTGCTACTCCAGTGAATACACTATTGATAAGAAAGCAAAGCAGTTTTTTGTTGATATGGAGAAAGTTTTAGTAACCTGGATAAAAGATCAAATCAGCAAAATGTTCACTTAAGCCCAAACCTAATCCAGAGCAAGTCCCTAGCTATCTTCAATTCTATAAAGGCTGAGAAAGGTAAGGAAGCCGCAGAAGAAAAGTTGGAAGCTAGCAGAGGTTGGATCATGGACTTAAGGAAATAAGCTATCTTCATAACATAAAAGTGTAAGATCAGGTAACAAGTGCTGATGTAGAAACTGCATCAAGTAACCCAGAAGATCTAGTTAAGATAATTAATGAAGGGGGCCACACTAAACAACACAGTTTTCAATGCAGACAAGACAGTCTTCTATTGGAAGAAGATGCCATCTAGGACTTTCATAGCCAGAGAGAAGTCAATGCATGTCTTCAAAGCATCAAAGGACAGGCTGATGCTTTTGTTACAGACTAACACACCTGATGACTTTAAGCTGAAGCCAGTGTTTATTTTCCATTCTGAAATTGCTAAGGCTGTTAAAAATTATTTTAAATTCACCCTGACTATGCTCTGGAAATGGAACAACAAAGCCTGGATGACAGCATATCTGTTTATAACATGGTTTACTGAATAATTTAAGCCCACTGTTGAAATTCATTGCTCAGAAAAAGATTCCTTTCAAATTATGACTTCTCACTGACAATGCACCTGGTCGTCCAGGAGCTCGAATGGGGGGAAGAAAAGAGATTCTTGTTGTTTTCCTGCCTGCTCACACAACATCCATTCTGCAGTCCATGCATCAAAGAGTAATCTTGACTTTTAAGTCATGTTATTAAAGAAATACATTTTGTAGGATTCTAGCTGCCATCAGTCAGTCAGTCAGTCAGTTCAGTCGCTCAGTCGTGTCTGACTCTTCGTGACCCCATGAATCGCAGCATGTCAGGCCTCCCTGTCCATCACCAATTCTCGGAGTTCACTCAGACTCCCGTCCATCGAGTCAGTGATGCCATCCAGCCATCTCATCCTCTGTCGTCCTCTAGCTGCAATAGATAGTGATTATTCTGATGAATCTGGGCAAACTAACTTGAAAACTTTCTAGAAAGGAGTCACCATTCTAGATGTTATTAAGAACATAAGTGATTCTCGGGAAAAGGTTCAAACATCAGCATTAACAAGAGTTTGGAAGAAGTTTATTCTAACACTCATGGATGATTTTGAGGAGTTCAAGACTTCAGTGGAGTAAATAACTGCAGATGTGATGGAAAGAGCCAAATAACTTGAATCAAGACTAAAGTCAAGCCTGCAGACATGATTGAATTTCTACAATCCCATGATAAACCTTTCACGGATGAAGAGTCGCTTCTTATGGATGAACAAAGAAAGTGGTTTCCAGAGAATGAATCTATTCCTGATGAAGATACTATGACATTGTTGAAATGATAAGAAAGGATGTAGAAACTTGGTTCATAAAGCACTGAAAAGGTTTGAGAGGATTGGTTGGCTCCAGTTTTGAAAGAAGTTCTGCTGTGGGTAAAACACAGTCAAACAGCACTGTGTGCTACAGAGCAATCATTTATAATGGGAAGAGTCAATCGACATGGCAAACTTCATACTTTTATCTTAAGAAATAGCCACAGTCAGCCTAGCCTTCAGCAACCACCTTCCTGATCAGTTGGCAGCCATCAGCGTTGAGGCAAGACTCTCCACCAACAAAGCCATGACTCACTGAAGGCTCAGATGATGGTTAACATTCTTTTAGCAACAAAGTATTTTTTAATTATAGACTATAGTGTAAGCATAACTTTTATATGCATTGGGAAACCAAAAAAATTGTGTGACTCACTTTATTGCAGTAATCTGCAACCAAATCCACAATATCTCCAAGGTATGGTTGTACTGTTGCAATGAACATGGGGAGATATATATATATATATACCGTTTTGAGTTAGTGTTGTCAATTTTGGATGCTTAGCAGTAGAATTACTTAATTATATGGTATTTCTATTTTTAATTTTTTGAAGAACCATCAAAACGTTTTCCATAGTGGCTGTATCAATTTATATTCTCACCAGTAGATACCAGTGTTCTCTTTTCCCCACATCCTGTTAACACTTGTCTTTTTAAAAAGAAAATAATAACCTGATAGCTATTTTGTTTTTAATAATAGCTTCATTATGGTTTTGATTTGCATTTTCCCTGATGATTAGCAATGTTGAGCATATTCTCATGTGCCTGTTGGTCATCCACATTTCTCTTTGAGAAAATGTCTATTTAAATCTCTGCTCAATTTTTAATTGGATTTTTCTTTTCTTTTTCTTTTTTTTTTTTTAGCTATTGAATTGTATGGATTCTTTATCTATTTTGGATATTGACCCCTTATCAGATACAGGATTTGCAAGTATTTTCTCCCATTCAGAGGATTGCCTCCTTTTTTTGTTGATGATTTCCTTTGCTCTGCAGGAACTTTGTAGTTTGAAATTGTCAGCTTGTTTCCCTCCACTTCTGTTACTTTTCCTCNATTGACCCCTTATCAGATACAGGATTTGCAAGTATTTTCTCCCATTCAGAGGATTGCCTCCTTTTTTTGTTGATGATTTCCTTTGCTCTGCAGGAACTTTGTAGTTTGAAATTGTCAGCTTGTTTCCCTCCACTTCTGTTACTTTTCCTCTTGGTTGTAGATTCAAAAGTCATTGCCCAGACCTATGTCAGGCCTATGTTTTCTTTTAGGAGTTTTATGGGTTCATGTCTTATGTTCAAGTCTTCAATCCATTTTGAGTTGATTTTTGTATATGGTATAAGATAGTTGTCCAGTTTCATTTTTTTGCATGTGACTGTCCAGTTTTCCCAATACCATTTATTGAAGAGAATGGCCTTTGCCCATTGTATATTATTGGCTCATTTGTTGTAAGTTAATTGACTATGTGTGTTGTGCATATGGGTTTATTTCTGGGCCCTCTAATTGCAACTTTATTCCCTTTCAAATTAAAACATTTTGAATAAGTTTATTATAAAGATGAATATACCTCACAGGCCCAAATACTATAATTATAGCAATAAAAACACTCCTTAGATAATGTCCCAAGAGAAAGAATAAAACATTATCCTATCTCAGGACATTCAGAGGTTTAACAAGGTGGTCACTTTTGAAGGCTAATTTGCTTTTGAAGTGTTTATAGACAGAAAAATGTTAAGTGCTGTTGGCCTCTAGAATTAATGGTCGATAAACCACAACAAAAATGTTGAAGGTTGTCACATAGATAGGTATGATATTTTAGTGATCTCATGGAACATAAACTACTACTTAGATCTCTTTTGAGCTGATGGGGGCATTCCTTCATCCTTTAAAGTAGGGATTTTGTTGTTGTTAGTTGCTAAGTTGTATCCAGCTCTTTTCAACCCCCCTGGACTGTAGCCCACCTGGCTTCTCTTTCTGTGGGATTTTCCAGGCAAGAATACTGGGATGGGTTGCCATTTCCTTCTCCAGTGGGTCTTCCTGACCCAGGGATAGAACCTGTATCTCTTGCAGCTCCTACAAGAACCTGCATCTCTTGCAGCTCCTGCATTGGCAGACAGGTTCTTTACCACTACACCACCAGGGAAACTAGAAATAAGAGGGTCCAGTTAAACTTGTAGCTGATCAAAGTCCTTGCAGTATCTTTTCTCATGACATTCAAGTTGTTGTGTAAACGTAGTTTGCTAATTCATTAATCTGAAAGCTGCCTTTGTGTCTTTAGCAATCTCACAATTTCATCTTAAATATAAATAATAATAGTACTTATCTGATAATGTTGCTATGAAGATTAAATATGTTAATTCATTTTAAGTGCTTAGAACAATGTATGGAATTTAGTAAAAACTAAAAAAGAAGAAAAAAATTGGTCTTATCATCACCACTCATGTTAAATTTGAAAATGAGAGTTCCGAAAACCTTCACTCAAAATATTACCAAGGCAAAAATGTATTAAGTGACCTTCATCTCATCTTGATTCTAATATCAAAATAAATTACTATTTATGTCCTATTTGCTTTGATGTTGGTATCCAGGGAAGACTTTGAATTAAAACAGTCTGTTTTGAACTTTTTCATTTCTATTTACTTGACCCTAGTAAAATTAATCTTTCTAAGCTCGTTTCCACATAGCTGTAAGTAAGGATAATATTCATGGGTTGTTAGTAAACTTTAAAAAATAATAATGTGTGTAAATATCTATATGCATGATACCTAGCCCATAATAAGTATTCAGTTCAGCTCAGTTTAGTCGCTCAGTTATGCCTGACTCTTTGCGACCCCATGGACGCCAAGCTTCCCTGTCCATCACCAACCCCTGGAGCTTGTTCAAACTCATGTCCATTGAGTTGGTGATAGCATCCAACCATTTTGTTCTCTGTCACCCCCTTCTCCTCCCACATTCAATCTTCCCCAGCATCAGGGTCTTTTCTAAGGAGTCAGTTCTTCGCATCAGGTGGCCAAAGTGTTGGAGCTTCAGCTTCAGCATTAGTCCTTCCAATGAATACTCAGGACTGATTTCCTTTAGGATTGACTGGTTGGATCTCCTTGCAGTCCAAGGGACCCTCAAGAGTCTTCTCCAACACCACAGTTCAAAAACATCAATTCTTCGGCGCTCAGCTTTCTTCATGGTCCAACTCTCAGATCCATACATGACTACTGGAAAAACCATAGCTTTGACTAGATGGACCTTTATTGGCAAAGTAATGTCTCTGCTTTTTAATATGCTATCTAGGTTTGTCATAACTTTCTTCCAAGGAGAAAGCATCTTTTAATTTCACGGCTGCAGTCACCATCTGCAGTGATTTTGAAGAACAAAAAATAAATTTGTCACTGTTTCCTTTGTTTCCCCATCTATTTGCTATGAAGTGATGGGACCGGATGCCATGATCTTCGTTTTTTGAATGTTGCATTTTAAGTCA
>SJYV01002540.1:463645-566716 GCA_006410875.1 Neotragus pygmaeus
ACTCAGGACTGATTTCCTTTAGGATTGACTGGTTGGATCTCCTTGCAGTCCAAGGGACCCTCAAGAGTCTTCTCCAACACCACAGTTCAAAAACATCAATTCTTCGGCGCTCAGCTTTCTTCATGGTCCAACTCTCAGATCCATACATGACTACTGGAAAAACCATAGCTTTGACTAGATGGACCTTTATTGGCAAAGTAATGTCTCTGCTTTTTAATATGCTATCTAGGTTTGTCATAACTTTCTTCCAAGGAGAAAGCATCTTTTAATTTCACGGCTGCAGTCACCATCTGCAGTGATTTTGAAGAACAAAAAATAAATTTGTCACTGTTTCCTTTGTTTCCCCATCTATTTGCTATGAAGTGATGGGACCGGATGCCATGATCTTCGTTTTTTGAATGTTGCATTTTAAGTCAACCTTTTCACTGTCCTCTTTCACTTTCATCAAGAGGCTCTTTAATTTCTCTTTGCTTTCTGCCATAAGGGTGGTGTCATCTGCATATGTAAGGTTACTTATATTTCCCCAGCAATCTTGATACTAGCTTGTGTTTTATCCAGCACAGCATTTCCCATAGGGTACTCTGCATATAAGTTAAATAAGCAGGGTGACAGTACACAGCCTTGATGTACTCCTTTCCCAATTTGGAACCAGTCTGTTGTTCCACGTCTGGTTCTAACTGTTGCTTCTTGACCTACATACAGATTTCTCAGGAGGCTGGTAAGGTGGTCTGGTATTCTCATCTCTTTCAGAATTTTCCACAGTTTATCGTAACCTACACAGTCAAAGGCTTTGGCTTTGTATTCAGTAACTATTCCTTTTCTATTCTTTATTCATTGTTTTCAAAGTGATGAAAATAATAATGATTTTGTTAAGAGTAAAGATAATACTGGAGTGGATAGCCTTTCCCTTCTCCAGGGTATCTTTCCAATCCAGGGATCAAACCCAGGTCTCCTGAATTGCAGGTAGATTCTTTACCGGCTGAGCCACAAGGGAAGCCCCAAAGATAATTTTAGGTCCCAGCAAGAGGCTAATTTTAATCTCTCCTCCATTGCTTAAAGAAGATCTTATAGTTAAAAATTAATTACTCTGATTTTTCTATTAACTCAGAATTAGGCATGAAATCATAAAAATAAAGAATTGTTACCTTTATTAAATTTCTTCTTTATCTATATACATGACAAACCTTTCTTAATCTTTTTCAGAAAAAATTATAATAAAAAAGGCTTGTCTCATTTTTCCCCTGTGAAACCCTTATCGATTACCTTTACCTAGTTCAGAGAAGCATCATAGATAACATAAACAACAAACATTTAAATTTGTCCAAAAAATCATTCCTAAAGTTTTTTAACTTCACTAAAAAAAATTTTTCTAAGAAACGAATACTTCTGTGACTGTGATTGAGAAGTTTAGACAAAAGTAAAGTAACCGCAAAAAAAGATCAACCATAATATTGCCCTCAAANTCATTCCTAAAGTTTTTTAACTTCACTAAAAAAAATTTTTCTAAGAAACGAATACTTCTGTGACTGTGATTGAGAAGTTTAGACAAAAGTAAAGTAACCGCAAAAAAAGATCAACCATAATATTGCCCTCAAAAATTAACATATTTTCATTCTATTTTTCTGCAGAAAATCCAATTCATTCTCATATAGTTCATAAACATTTCACATCCAAAAAACAATGGAAAACTTCACAAAGGTGACGTTTTTAGAGTGAGCTGGTACAAATAACATGGGTACCTTAAGGAGGAACTGGGTAATTCCTCATAGTCACCTCAGAGAACAGAGCCAGCTGGAGTTCTCAGCACTCCGAACATGGCGGAAATGAAGTTGTCTGATGGAGCCTATCACTTCCTCAGGTTGAGATCTACTGGATGTAAGGGAAAGATCACAGCTAATCAAAATCAGTTTTAAACTTGCCTTAAATTTAATTGAGGTCTCACTACCACAGGCAATACTGAATAGAGAGAAGATCCTTACTTCCCATTTTCCTTCTCACACTTACATCAGGCAGCCACTATTTCAGAGGAGAGACAGATGGAGCTTCTGCACTACATAAATTTAAATCATTCTCCCTCTCTGATTTTTCATCCTATTTTTCACAGAACATGGAGTTGAATTCTGAGAAGTTAAATGTGTATATGAGATAACATTATTAATTTGCACTTATTTTTCTTGTGCTTTTAAATGTCTCTAGTAAAAGTGCAAGGGAGTTTACCTTTAAAACCAAAGTAGACCCTATGGATATATTACTTTTTTAAATTCTGTAAACATTCAATAAGGTTTATTGTACTTGTTTTGTATTTATTTTTAATTGGAATATAATTGCCTTACAATTTGTGTTGTTTTTGGTGTACTATAAAGTGAAGCAACCATATGTATACATATATCTCCTCCCTCTTGAGCTTCCCATTTACTCTTCCATCTATATTATTATATATTTGATTATATATGATTATATGTCAATCCAAGAAATTCCTCCTCCAGCCTTTCATTGGAAGACTCCTTAGAAAAATTTACTCGCTTCTTTTATTTGGGCTTTTCTGGGAATGGCAACCCACTCCATTATTCTTGCCTCAAGACTCCCATAGACAGAGAAGCCTGTGGACTACAGTCCATGGTGTCACAAAGAGTTGGATACGACTGAACGACTAACCACAAATTCTAGTATAAGGAGTTCTAGAGTTAATATGAGGGACTTCCCTGGTGGCTCAGCAGTAAAGAATCCACCTGCCAAATCAGAAGATGCAGATTTGATCCCTGAGTCTGGAAGATCCCTTGGAGAACAAAATGGCAACACGCTCCATTTTTCTTGCCTGAGGAATCCCATAGGTGGAGGAGCCTGGAGGGCTATAGTCCATGGGGTCACAGAGAGTCAGATACAGCTTAGTGACTAAACAACAAAAAAAGTTAATGTGAGTTTAGAAGATGATACCGAATTATCTGTTTAGTAAGCTTTTCACTACTCTAGCAGACTGAAGAATATAAAACATAGAGGGAAATAAAAAAGAAGAAAACACAACAGGACTTAGAAATGCTAATTATATGGAAAGATTTGGAGGTACTCCTTAGGTTCCTGCAGGATGACTTGAAAATTTTCCCACAAGATTATTCTCCCACTTTTCTAGTAAATGCAAGAAACCTGATACTCCAGAGACAAGTGTTCTGAGTGTGACCCATTTGTCTAGATGACTCAGAAGGAAACATTTTAATTAAATATGGAAATGCTTTTTAATAAAGCTCAGGGTAGGAAAGGAGCATTAACAAGGCAAGGATTTTATTTCATACAGAGTAAGATAAAGGTCATAGTAACAGAAAAGAACAAGTTTAAGGCTCAAGATGTTGTTGGAGGAAATTAATTCCTAAGGCGCATTGCCCTTCTTTGGGACCGGAATGAAAACTGGCTGGAAAAGGTCAGTTTTCATTCCAATCCCAAAGAAGAAAGATGCCAAAAAATGTTCAAATTACCATACAATTGTGCTTATTTCATATGCTAGCAAGGTAATCCTCAAAATCCTTCAAGTTGGCTTCAGCAGTATGTGAACCAAGAACTTCCAGATGTACAAGCTGGATTTAGAAAAGGCAGAGGAACCAGAGATCAAATTGCAAACATTTGTTGGGTCATAGAGAAAGCAAGGGGATTCCAGAAAAACATCTACTTCTGCTTCACTGATGACACTAAAGCCTTTGACTGTGTGGATCACAACAAATTATGGAAAATTCTTAAGATGGGAATACCAGGCCACCTTACCTGTATTCTGAGAAACCTGTATACAGGTCAAGAAGCAGCAGTTAGAAGCAAACATGGAATAACAGGCCAGTTCCAGATTGGGAAAGGAGTACAACAATAATGTATATTATCATTCTACTTATTTAACTTCTATGCAGAGTATATCACGTGAAATTCTGGGCTGGATGAAGCACAAGCTGGAATCAAGATTGTGGGGAGAAATATCAACAACCTCAGATATACAGATGATAACACTCAAATGGCAAAAAATGAAGAGAAACTAAAGAGCCTCTTGATAAGGGTGAAAGAGAAGAATGAAAAGTTGGCTTAAAACTCAACATTCAAAAAACTAAAATCATAGCATCTAGTCCTATCACTTCCTGGCAAATAGATTGGGAAAAAGTGGAAACAGTGACAGATTTTATTTTCTCAGCCTCCAAAATTCACTGTGGATGGTGACTGGAGCAATGAAATTAAATGGAGCCTCATCCCTGGAAGAAAGGCTATGATAAACCTAGACAACATACTAAAAAGCAGAGACATCACTTTGCTGACAAAGGTCCAAATAGTTAAAGCTACAGTTTCTCCAGTAGTCATGTATGCATGTGAGAGTTGACCATAAGGAAGGCTGAGTGCCAATGGATTTGCTCAGAATTCTTTGATCACCAAAGAATTTCAAACTCTAGTGTTGGAGAAGACTCTTGAGAGTCCCTTGGACAGCAAGAAGATCCAACTAGTCAATCCTAAAGGAAATCAGTCCTGAATATTCATTGGAAGGACTGACGCTGAAGCTGAAGCTCCAATACTTTGGCTACCTAATACAAAGAGCTAACTCATTGGAAAAGACCCTGATGCTAGAAAAGATTGAAGGCAGGAGGAGAAGGGGGGAACAGAAGATGAGATGGCTAGGTAGCATCAATGACTCAATGCACATGAGAGTGAGTAAACTTCAGGAGATAGTGAAGGGCAGGGAAGCCTGGAGTGCTGCAGTCCATAGGGTTGCAAAGAGCCACACATTTCTTAGCAACCAAACAACAATAATAACAATCCCTATGGTGCCAAGATGTGATTGATTTCAGGCACTTTACAAGAAATTAACTTACAAGAAAATTAGCCACAGACTGAAGTGAAAGCGCATCACCACATTTCTCCTCTCCTCTCCTCTCTCACAACTCAGAGTTCTTCCTCTCCTCCTGAGAGATGGTGAGTGCCACAAAGGTCTAGAAAACACCTCAGATGGGAAATGTATTGGTATGATCCAAACCAGCATTGGGGGATGGATGGGCACTATCCCATGGGAAAGGGCAGTGTCTCACAAAAAAGAAAAGACTGGGAAGGACTTCAGGGCTAGAATTTTGGAGGGAGAGGAAATAAAGAAATTATGGAAACATCGTTAATGCTTGGCATATGCACTCAGACCCTTGTGGGCTCAAAGGCGTTTATTTTATCCACTAGTGAAGTGGATAAACCCTCCATCAAACCCTCCAGGTTTAAAGTTCTTGCTGGAATATTTAGCTAAAATGCAATAATAGGTAAAATATCCCTTGGAGTTCAGGGTGTTATGATCTAGATAAGGAGAGGTAAAGCAAAATTTGGGACAGAGAAGGGAAATTTGTCATGATTTTCTCCTTCTCAAGTACAGATAGGGAGAGGATTGGACTAGAGGAAGGCATGTTCTTGTCCTTTAGATCAGGAGTCCCCAACCTCCAGGTCACAGACAGACACAGGCCTGTTAGGAACCCGGCTGAACAGCAGAAGGTGAGCTGCAAGTGAGTGAGTGAAGATTCATCTGTATTTACAGCTGAACCCCATTGCTTGCATTACTGTCTGAGCTCCGCCTCCTGTCAGATCAGTGTGGCATTAGATTCTCTATGTAGTGCGAACCCTACTGTGCACTGTGCATGCAAGGGATCTAGGTTGTACTTATGATGATTTGATGATCTGATTGTGCTTCATGGTGAGTTGTATAATTATTTCATTATCTACCACAATGTAATAATAATAGAAATAAAGTGCACAGCAAAAGTAATGTTCTTGAATCATCCCCAAATCACATCCTCCCACCCCAGTCTGTGGAAAAATTGTTTTCCATGAAACCAGTCCCTAGGGCCAAAAAGGTTGGAGACCACTGCTCTAGATCACAAAAAAAAGAAGCAGAGACCAGCTATAAACCTGAGTTAGGTATTGTGATGTTGGAAAAATAACTCTGCCTTTACTTCCTTGATGACCTGTGAGAGACAAAGATAAACTGATAACTATGTTATTTTTTCCAACTTTATTAAGCTGTAATTGACAAGTAAAATTGTAATATTTAAAGCATACATGATGATTTGTTAAATGTGTACATTTTAAAAGGATTCCCACAATTGAATTAATTAATAAATCCATTGCCTCATGTATTTACCTTTTTATTTTTTTGGTGAGAGTGCTTAAGATCCACTCTCTTAGTAAGTTTCAGTTATGCAATATATTATCAATTATAACCACCATGCTGTACATTTGATCCTCAGACCTTGTTCATCTTATAATTAAAATTTGTACCCTTTCCCTATTTTCCCCACTCCCCGGCCTTGACTTCCCTGGTGGCTCAGACAGTAAAGCATCAGCATCTGCCTGCAATGCAAGAGTCTTGGTTGGGTTCAATCCTGGGGTGGTCAGGAAGATCCTCTGGAGAAGGGAATGACAACCCACTCCAGCATTCTTGCCTGGAGAACTCCATGCCCAGAGAAGCCTGGCAGGCTATAGTCCATGGGGTCACACAGAGTTGGACACAACTGAATGATTAACACTTTCGCTTTCCAGCCCTGACAGTTATTAATTGTTGAGCAGATGATCAGGTGATCAAAATGTTAATTTTGAGAGAGGAAAGAGAAGAGGGAGCTAAAATACATCTAACAACAAAAACTCCTGTCTTTATAAATGTGTTACGCATGTGACACAGACAAAGCTTCTAAGACCCTAGTGACAAAGACCAGATACTAAAATGTAAATACAATTTTAAGGTAAAGAATTTAAGAGAGAGTTTGAAGTGGATGTGGGTGGAGCTTGACTTTCTTAATTGCAACTCCTGTGGGAAAAGACAGTTTATATTGATCTTATTGGAAATATTTTTATTTCATGCATAGGGAATAAAAGATTCTATTTATGCTGGCTCAAGCTAATTTGATAATTTAATGTTAATTTGCAGATCAGATGTTTTAGCAAGATAAACTTTAGGCAGAGATGTTTGCTGTTGCGTGGGGAGGAAATACTATTTAGCCAATAGCAGCAATTTCCTTATTTGCAGCAAAGGCAGATTCCAGTCTGTATGTGTCTTTAAGTGAACTCTTCTTTGGAAAATGGCCACTTTTAATTTCTTTTGAGCAAACTGTTAGCTCTTTTAAGATACAATCGAGACTGTTCAGTAATGAGCCTAAGATTCAGAATGCTTTTTGTTCGATTAGGTGATGATTTCAAGCTGCACTGGTGCTCTCTAATGGGCACCAAAATGACCCATTTTGAATTCTGAGCATCTTTGGTTTTTAGTATTGGTGCAAATAGAATCACTGAAGCCAACTGACTCCACCTGGACTGGGATGGGTTACAGGGCCACTTTATTTTTGTATGAATTATGAAAGTGTGTCAAGTTCTCATCTATAAAATTTAAACATCTGTGAAAAATGTTACTTGGCCTAAAAGGGTAATTTTATTTACCTGAATATTTATTGGAAGGACTGATGCTGAGGGTGAAGCTCCAATAGTTAGGCTACCTGAGGCGAAGAACTGACTCACTGGAAAAGACCCTGATTCTGGGAAAGATTGAAGGTAGGAGGAGAAGGGGATGACAGAGGACTAGATGATTGGATGGCATCACAGACTCAATGGACGTGAGTTTGAGTAAGCTCCTGGAGTTGGTGATGGACAGGGAAGCCTGGTGTGCTGCAGTCCATGGGGTCGCAAAGAGTCAGACATGACTGAGTGACTGAACTGAAAAGGGTAAATTCACTGTGAAGAATCACATACTCTAACTCATTTGTTGAGAGTATAGTTGGACCTTTACTTACATTTATTTCAGGATTCTGAGAAAACAAATTCTGAGATGGATGTCATGTTTTGATACCTAAGAGGACACTGATGCCTTTCTAAAAGTCAATATATTCTAGCACAGTAGAATGTATATGTAGTATAATTCAGTTCAGTTAGTTCAGTCACTCAGTCACGTCCAGCTCTTTGCATCCCCATGAATCGCAGCACGCCAGGCCTCCCTGTCCATCACCAACTCCCAGAGTTCACTCAGACTCACGTCCATCGAGTACGTGATGCCATCCAGCCATCTCATCCTCTTGTCGTCCCCTTTTCCTCCTGCCCCCAGTCCCTCCCAGCATCAGAGTCTTTTCCAACTCTTTGCATGAGGTGGCCAAAGTACTGCAGTTTCAGCTTCAGCATCATTCCCTCCAAAGAAATTCCAGGGCTGATCTCCTTCAGAATGGACTGGTTGGATCTCCTTACAGTCCAAGGGACCCTCAAGAGTCTTCTCCAACACCACAGTTCAAAAGCATCAATTCTTCAGCGTTCAGCTTTCTTCACAGTCCAACTCTCACATCCATACATGACCACTGAAAAAACCATAGCCTTGACTAGACGGACCTTTGGTGGCAAAGTAATGTCTCTGCTTTTGAATATGCTATCTAGGTCATAACTTTTCTTCCAAGGAGCAAGTGTCTTTTAATTTCATGGCTGCAGTCACCATTTGCAGTGATTTTGGAGCCCCCCAAAATAAAGTCTGACACTGTTTCCACTGTTCCACTGTTTCACCATCTATTTGCCATGAAGTGATGGATCCAGATGCCATGATCTTTGTTTTCTGAATGTTGAACTTCAAGCCAACTTTTTCACTCTCCTCTTTCATTTTCATCAAGAGGCTTTTTAGTTCCTCTTCACTTTCTGCCATAAGGGTGGTGTCATCTGCATATCTGAGGTTATTGATATTTCTCCCAGCAATCTTGGTTCTAGCTTATGCTTCTTCCAGCCCAGCATTTCTCATGATGTATTCTGCATATTAAATAGTGACTATTGATAATATAGCTCAGGAGCCTCAGTGCAACACAAACCAAATTTGATACTAATTATGTATGAGTTTTTTATACAGGCCTCATTGGCTATTTGGACTGGCAAAATGGGTAGATACCGCTACACTTAACAGTCATAGTCATAATGATGCTTGCTTCATTTTTGTTTTTGTTTGTTTGTTTTTACAAATACCACGAGGACCTCCACTATCACATATGATGCTTTTGTGAAAATTAGAAAAGACATTCCTTCTGGTTGAACAAATTATATATGTATAATACGTGTATACATATATACATGCATACATATATATATATGTATATATATGTGTGTGTGAAGAATTTATAGATGAACAGCTAGATAAATAGATCTTTATCTGCATCCCTGGTGGGCATGTGTCATACCCAACTCATCTGTAATCTCGATCACAGCTTTTCCGAGCTGGCTTTGCTGTTGTGCTCACTTCTGACACTTGGAATCAGTAGCGTTTTTTTCCTTCTGCTAATGAGGAAACTGAATCCAGTGAAATAAGTTGCTCAAGGACACATCTTTGTAGGTAGTGTCTCAGGGACTGAACAATAAGCATGTCTCATCTCAGAATCTGTGCCAGGCAACACTACCTTTTAGGAAGCTGATGTCTGAATTTCAGGCAATTTTATGCCTACAACTGAGATAACTGGCACATTGATGTTCACTGTCATTTCATAATGGCACAAAAGTTTTCTCTTGTGACATTAAGTAAAAGCTTTCCTGGGTCCTCACTGAAAAGACTAATGAAATTAATTCAAATTCAGGCTCAGTAAGCATTTGTTGAGTTCTAACTGCAGAAAGTGCTAATTGATATGGGAGACAAAATGGCAACCGAGACAAGCAAGACCCCTTTATCAATCAAGTTCCACTCATGCAGCCAGTGGAGACAGATATGAAGGACTGAATCTATTTGTGGAAGATTTCATTTTCCAAAGATGGCCACACCATATGAGCTGTTGCAATGCAAATTTGCCACTCCTGCATAAAATAGCAAGTGAGTTTTGAACTGGTTTTGACTGGTAGAATACAGTAGAAACGATGCTGTGTGACTCTTTAGGCTGAGTTTTAAAAGGCTAAGTGACTTTTACTTGAATTCACTGGACACTCTCTTGGAGTCATGGGCTGACACATAAGGGCAACAATAAGTAAGATGTGGCAAGGAAGTCAACCCATGTGGGGAGACGTCATGTAGGTACTCTTATTAACAGTTACAATATATAAGTCAGCCTAGCTCAGGCCCCAACCATATAGAGATAGAGGCATTCTGGATGATTTCAGTCCTCAGCCATCCTGACTCCCTAGCCTCAAATTCTTCATAGTCCCAGACAAGGAACAGAAACACATCATTCCAGTGGTCCCTTACCCCATTCCCACAGGATCTGTGGACATAATAAAATCGTTGTTACTTTATACCATTCAATTTGGGGTTGATTTGTTATGCAGACATAGTAACAGAAACATCATTCTTCCAAGATAACGGCTGCAGTCATGTGAGGCAGGGAATACTGTCAGCGTCTGCATACAGATATGCATTTTTTTTTCCTGTAGCTTTATCTAACACTTTTTATAAAGGGGAACAAAAAGACCTTGGAAGATAAGTAAACCAATCTATGTAAAGGTCATATTCCCCAAGTGGCTTCTAACTTTAGAAATAACTATAACAGTACTTTCTCAAATTGAACAAAAATATATATAAAATGTTCTAAAGAAAAGAGTACAATATGTTTCAAGACAAATGAATGTTAAAAAAATTCCCATGACACCGTCACCTTGATGTGGTTTCAAACACTAACAGGAGATGAGGAACTGCTGTCATTACTTTTATTATATATTATTTTGTGCCTGAGTTATATTTTATCCAGGATAGAAAAACCTCTATTTCTGCCCTCAGGGTGTACTGTTTAAATCAGAGAGATGCTATAAGTGTCTCTGACAGAACACAGAGTGTTCTGATTTCTTTATGCTGATTTGGAAGTTTTCAAACAACCTAATCACCACAATGTAAAGATATCAAATGAAATAGAAAGGAATGACAGAACTCTCTCCAGAGTTTAAACTCCTTATTTTAAAAGGATAACTCCCTATTTTCAGTTCTTCATAAAAAAAGCCAAAGCATTCTCCATAATAGTTATAAGAATTATGAGATGCTGAGTTTAGTGATAAGCAGAGAAGAGTTTAAATGACTGTTAAAAAAAAGACACACCTTTGGAATTTGGCTGTACATATGTTAAAAAAAATAATAAAATCTGCTAATTAGATTCAAGGACAATCTGAGTTAGTAATAAGTCTGAATCAAGTATTATGATAAGGAATTATGATTTTATTACTTTGCAATGAAATAAAATAACATGCAGTTGAAGTGAAGTGAAGTGAAGTCGCTCAGTCGTGTCCGACTCTTTGCAACCCCATGGACTGTAGCCCACTAGGCTCCTTGGTCCATGGGATGTTCCAGGCATGAATACTGGAGTGGGTTGCCATTTTCTTCTCCAAGGGATCGTCCCATGCCAGGGATCGAACCCAAGTCTCCCACATTGTAGGCAGACACTTTACTGTCTGAGCGACCAGGAAAGCGCTGGTAAACATGCAGTTAGCTGTTTCTAGTTACAAGTTCTGCACGAATATATTTTTACTAAATGGATAATTTATAACTCACATCATTGATCAACTAACCCCCATATTTATGTAGAACATGCCTTTGCTAAGATCTCAAACATGCAGTAAATGTCAACCCTCCATGCATAGGTACTAACCTAGTGGATGTGGACAATTCTAGTGAGAACAAAGATAGCAGTCTTATTCTTCATAAGCTTAAATTCTTATTAGGAAGTTATTTTTAAGAAGCAAATAAGAGTACTAAATGATTTATACTTCTTCTTTATGCTTGAGAGAAGTCAGATCCAAGAAATTGCTAAAAGACTCTTGATGAAATTGCCTTTATATGGTAAAAGAGCAGAAATTATTTAAATTTACGAGGACATGGAACTCTGGACAATAAAACATGAAAGCGTTACTTGCCTTCTATATTGTGGCAGTTGACTAAGGAGCACTTTTTTTCCAGATATAAAGTGGTAAAACTTGGTTTAGACTAGCATCTGGATACTAGATTTAACTGAAGTCACCTGAATGAATACACATATACACCCTATACAATAAGAATGGTTACAATATTGCTGTTAAGTATGATCAGTTATTGATTATGGCAGCAACTCAAATTACTGTTAAACTTAATGAATTTTTCTCAGGTGTGATATTGGAGAAAAGTGACAGGTTTAGATTCAAAAGTCAGCATTGTGGCGGAGGAAGTCATTTAAACCTCTGTAAATCAGAATGCGAAAGACTAGAGATCTCTTCGAGAAAATTAGAGATACCAAGGGAACATTTCATGCAAAGATGGGCTCGATAAAGGACAAAAATGGTATGGACCTAACAGAAGCAGAAGATATTAAGAAGAGGTGGCAAGAATACACAGAAGAACTGTATAAAAAAGATCTTCATGACCCAGATAATCACGATGGTGTGATCACTCACCTAGAGCCAGACATCTTGGAATGTGACGTCAAGTGGGCCTTAGAAAACATCACTATGAACAAAGTGGAGGTGATGGAATTGCAGTTAAGCTATTTCAAATCCTGAAAAATGATGCTGTGAAAGTGCTGCATTCAATATGCCAGCAAATTTGGAAAACTCAGCAGTGGCCACAGGACTGGAAAAGGTCAGTTTTCATTCTGATCCCAAAGAAAGGCAATGCCAAAGAATGCTCAAACTACCACACAGTTGCACTCATGTCACATGCTAGTAAAGTAATGCTCAAAATTCTCCAAGCCAGGCTTCAGCAATACGTGAACCGTGAACTTCCTGATGTTCAAGCTGGTTTTAGAAAAGGCAGAGGCACCGGGGATCAAACTGCCAACATCTGCTGGATCATCAAAAAAGCAAGAGAGTTCCAGGAAAAAAAAATCTATTCCTGCTTTATTGACTATGCCAAAGTCNTATTAAGATAGGGAAATACATTTTTTAAAATTTATAGCTTTGGCCACTAAAAATAAAGTAACTTTGGGCTGCTAAAAAATGATTTTCAGGCACCAATTGAAAGACTTCTAAGTTTAAGTTTTCTCACTTGCAGAAATGACACCAAAATACTCTCCTCTTGGAGTTTTTTGAGCATTAAATGAAATGAAGTAAGTGAAAGGATTTTAAAAGGAAATTTGTTACCCAAAGTATAAGATGCTATTATGATTCTCTAATTTTTTAAAAAGCATTTAGAAAAAAGAACCAACCTTATCCCGAAAATAAGGATTCTAATCTGGAAATAGTATCAAACCAATAGAGATTTATTGATCATCTACAATGCTGTCTTCTTTTCTTGCCAGGAGCCAGCATTAGGAATCCCACCCATGACAAGATCATGGGGCAGAGGCCTGATTGGCAAGGCGAATCAGGCCTCAGGATTTTCCCCTGGTATTTCCTGAGCATGTACCCCCCAAAATAAGAATCTGCCTGCTTTTCCACTCTTCTGACATTCTCTGGAGAAAGTTAACTCAGGGCTTTAGTCTTCTGCATTTGAATGGGATGTTTCAGTTCAACTCCCCTCTAATAGCTCTCTAGCTTGCCTAACAGGTTCCCCTGGACTTTTTACAGTTTGTGAATTGTTTACAGCCCCCAATCGCAAGAGGCACAAAGCTTAAAAACATATTAAAGATACAGGGCCTTTTCTAAAGAGCTAAAGATCATATTGGTGATGGATTTCATTGTTGACTCAATGATTGCTGCCAGGCCTCCATATTCTTTATCTTTTAGGCACCTGGGAGGATGTTAATAAATGTAAATGGGATATGGAAAAAGATATATAATAGTTTTGATGTTAGCAACATGAGACTTTTGAGTTAATTACTTTTCTTTTGTTATAAATCACTGTACTCCTTTTACTTGTTATAAATTGCTGTATCTTTGCTATGTAAGAATGTAACTTTATTTAGTGCTTTCTGAGAGTGGCACCAGACTTTGGGAAGATCAACGCAAATAAGTCTTCTGGTTGACAAACCCTTATCAGAAAAGGGCTGTAAAATGTTAATTGGCCCTCTGGCCAGAAGATGATGTAAATCACCTAAGACTTGCAGAGAGAAAGCCTGGTTTTAATAAGAGTCTGGGCTGCTAATGCTGCATAATTTTGTATTACCCATTGATCTCTATGTACAATCAAAAAGGTATAAAAGGCCTTTCTAGACAATAGAGGCCAGGCCAGTCACTGGAAGGACTGGTTTCCCTTGTGTCTCCTCTTTACTCTATTTTCAGGCTGAATTCCCATCTGGGGCGTGGAGGCTCACTCACCGTGTCTACTTACTTGTCTCGGCTTCTAAGATCCATAAGAGAGAAAGCCCAAGGCAGGGCACTGTCCAATATTCAAACGGGCGCCGGTGGCCCAACGTAGATGGTGCAAGTTCCTTGTCTGGAACTTTATTGGCTTTCCACGTAAACCAAGTTATTTAGCATCTTTTTTCCACTTAATTTTCCCACTACACTATTTCCTCCTAATCTAATCTTATATTAATAAATAAATAAGTTTCCCTCACCTACTCTGTCTCCCCTTCAAATCACCCTGGATCCACCGGGGCTGGACCCCAGCATTTTCTGGTTCGGAAACCTCTATGAGAATAACATATCTTGAAGGATAAGGCTAACACATAATTCAACAATTTGAGCATATGACTTAAAATGAACTTTAAGTAAAAGCAAAATGTAGAGTAATTGAGTAATTGTTTGATTATCTAACATGATTCCTAACCATCTAAATTAGCAATCTGTTCCCCAAAGAACTACTAAAGAGTTTAGTGTTCATACTGGTTGCTAGTAGATGTAAGTAGGCTTCCCAGGTGGCCCTAGTGGTAAAGAACCTGCCTGAAATGAAGGAGACATAAGAGATGTGGGTTCAGTTCCTGGGTTGGGAAGATCCTCTGGAGGAGGGCATGGCAACCAATTGCACTGTTCTTGCCTGCAGAATCCCAAGGACAGAGGAGCCTGGCGGGCTACAGACCATAGCGTTGCACAGAGTCAGACACGACTGAAGTGTCTTAGCACACACAGTACATGTATGAGAAGGAAAACAACAACAACAACAAAACCCCAAAGAACAAAGCTTAATGCTTAAGGGAAAAGTCAAATGCTTCTTTTGAAGCATTCACAAAAATAAAGTGAGTTTCCTTCATGGCCCTCCCACCTACTGGGGTCGAATAATTTAACTTTGGCTTTTATCATCATAACTGGCTTGTAACCCTGTCTGTATTTCCCTTTCTTCCCTTGGTGTTCCCCAAGAGGGGACACATCACACTCTGGGGACTGTTTTGAAGTTGGCTTCCTGCCAACTCCATGCAAAATCTCAGGAACTTCCGGTGTTCTGGAAACCCTTGGCTTCCTTAATGATATTCACATCAGGATTTTACCCAGGACATTCCCCAAAGTACAAGGAGTTTTCAGGCTCATCCTTAAATCTTGCCAAGTTCCATGTAAATCTGGTGTAAACACCAATGTTCTACAATCCTAAAGAGTAAATTTGTTCTTGTTTAGACGACTTCCCAGTGTATACAGGAGAAAGAGTATATTCTGCCTCCTTCATAAACTGGATCCAGTCTACTTTTTTGTATTCTTTTTTACCACTCTTTCATACTCACTCAGCAATTTCTCTATACAGAAGTGTCTGCTTCACCAGCATACATCAAGCTCATTATTTCATACTGGCTTAGAATAAGCTGTCCATCTGGAGTGGCTTTTTTCCTCTTCTTTGTACAGAACAAATGTCTTCATTCTCTGTTCTAAAGCTGCCCTCCTTCCCCCTTATAAAGTCTTCTTCACTTACCCTAAGACAAAATTAGTTTTAAACAAGCTGTAGAACATCATATAAGCTTCTGTTAGAGCAGTTAACCCAGTATCTATCAATTTACATGTTGCATTTTCTGTTTTAACCAATGGAATGTAAGCATACTGAGAATGGAACTTGGTTCCATGAACTCTTGCATCTTCCTCCTTCAGGTACTTTCTTGGCATCCATTATATGTTAGATATTTCCTAAATATTAAATGATGATGCTTTAAATTTACACTGAGTTTGGGAAAAGATAAAATACATCCTCTATTTACCAGTAAAATAACCAAGGCATTAGACTCCCTCTGTATAACATCTGGGATCATGCATATGAACAGATTTTTAAAATCATTAGGCATTGCACACATGTCAGGTATTTTGGATTGGCCTGATCCATTCATTTATAGAGAGGCAGTAAAACTTAGACTCTGAGAGCATGGGACTTTCCTCTCTATGTGTGGGCTGGAATTTCTAGCTATACCAGTTACTAGCTATGTACTCTTGGGCAAGGTGTTTAAAATCTGTATGCCTCCATTTCCTTTACTGTAAAATAGGATTAGTTTCATTGCTAATTGCTAGCTTGGAGGTTAAAAAAAAAAAAAAGACAGCAAAACTTAGTGTTTGAATTACAACTCTACATCTCATGGACATCACAGATGTTCAACCCTGATATCAAATTGATTGTATTCTTTGCAGCCAAGATGGAGAAGCTCTATACAGTCAGGAAAGACAAGACTGGGAGCTGATTGTGGCTCAGATCGTGAACTCCTTATTGCCAAATTCAGACTTAAATTGAAGAAAGTAGGGAAAATCACTAGACCATTCAGGTATGCTGAATCAAATCCCTTATGGTTATGCAGTGGAAGCAAGAAACATAAATTAGGGACTAGATCTGATAGACAGAGTGCCTGATGAACTATGTACAGAGGTTCACGACAATGTACAGGAGACAGCAATCAAGAACATCCAAGAAAAGACATGCAAAAAATCAAAATGGGTATCTGAGGAGGCCTTACAAATAGCTGTGAAAAGAAGAGAAGCAAAAAGCAAAGAAGAAAGGGAAAGATATAAACATCTGAATGCAGAGTTCCAAAGAATAGCAAGGAGAGATAAGAAAGTCTTCCTCAGTGATCAGTGCAAAGAAATAGAGGAAAACAATTGAATGGGAAAGACGAGAGATTTCTTCAAGAAAGTCAGAGATACCAAGGGACCATTTCATGCAAAGATGGGCTCAATAAAGGACAGAAATGGTATGGACCTAACAGAAGCAGAAGATATTAAGAAGAGGTGGCAAGAATATCAGAAGAACTATACAAAAAAGATCTTCATGACCCAGATAATCACGATGGTGTGATCAGTAACCTAGAGCCAAACATCCTGGAATGTGAGGTCAAGTGGGTCTGAGGAAGCATCATTATGAACAAAGCTGGTGGAGGTGATGGAATTCCAGTTGAGCTATTTCAAATCCCCAAAGATAATCCTGTGAAAGTGCTGCACTCAATATGCCATCAAAGTTGGAAAACTCAGCAGCAGCCACGGGACTGGAAAAGGTCAATTTTCATTCCAATCCCAAAGAAAGGCAATGCCAAAGAATGCTCAAACTACCACACAATTGCACTCATCTCACATGCTAGTAAAGTAATGCTCAAAATTCTCCATACCAGGCTTCCAGATGTTTAAACTGGATTTAGTAAGGGCAGGAGAACCAGAGATCAAATTGCCAACATCCAGTGGATCATCAGAAAAGCAAGAGAGTTGCATAAAAACATCTATTTCTGCTTTATTGAGTGTGCCAAAGCATTTGACTNTTCCAGATGTTTAAACTGGATTTAGTAAGGGCAGGAGAACCAGAGATCAAATTGCCAACATCCAGTGGATCATCAGAAAAGCAAGAGAGTTGCATAAAAACATCTATTTCTGCTTTATTGAGTGTGCCAAAGCATTTGACTGTGTGGATCACAATAAACTGTGGAAAATTCTGAAAGATATGGGAATATCAGGCCACCTATCTGCCTCTTGAGAAACCTGTATGCAGGTCAGGAAGCAATAGTTAGAACTGGACAAGAAACAAAAACCAGTTTCAATTAGGAAAAGAGTATCAAGGTTGTCTGTTTTCATTATGCATATTTAACTTATATTCAGAGTACATCATGCAAAATGCCAAGCTAGATGAAGCACAAGCTGTAATACCAATTGCTGGGAGAAATATCAATAACCTCAGATATGCAGATGACACCACCTATATGACAAAAAGGGAAGAACTAAACAGACTCTTGATGAAAGTGAAAGAGGAGAGTAAAAAAGTTGGCTTAAAACTCAACATTCATAAAACTATCATGGCATCCAGTCCCATCACTACATGGCAAATAGATGGGGAAACAGTGGAAACAGTGAGAGACTTTATTTTGGGGGGCTCCAAAATCACTGCAGATGGTGAAATTAAAAATCGCTTACTCTTTGGAAGGAAAGTTATGACCAACCTAGACGGCATATTAAAAAAGCAGAGACATTNGATGGGGAAACAGTGGAAACAGTGAGAGACTTTATTTTGGGGGGCTCCAAAATCACTGCAGATGGTGAAATTAAAAATCGCTTACTCTTTGGAAGGAAAGTTATGACCAACCTAGACGGCATATTAAAAAAGCAGAGACATTACTTTGTCAACAAAGGTTCATCTAGTCAAGTCTATGGTTTTGCCAGTAGTCATGTATGGATGTGATCAGTTCAGTCGCTCAGTCTTGTCCGACTCTTTCCTATCCCATGGACTGCATCAAGCCAGACCTCCCTGTCCATAACTAACTCCCGGAGTTGACTCAAACTCATATCCATTGAATCGGTGATGCCATCCAACAATCTCATCCTCTGTTGTCCCCTTCTCCCACATTCAATCTTGCTCAACATCAGGGTCTTTTCAAATGAATCAGTTCTTTGCATCAGGTGGCCAACATATTGGAGTTTCAGCTTTAACATCAATCTTTGCNATCGGTGATGCCATCCAACAATCTCATCCTCTGTTGTCCCCTTCTCCCACATTCAATCTTGCTCAACATCAGGGTCTTTTCAAATGAATCAGTTCTTTGCATCAGGTGGCCAACATATTGGAGTTTCAGCTTTAACATCAATCTTTGCAATAAACATTCAGGACTGATTTCCTTTAGGATGGACTGGTTGGATCTCCTTGCAGTCCAAGGGACTCTCAAGAGTCTTCTCCAACACCACAGTTCAAAAGCATCAATTTTTTGGCACTTATCTTTCTTTATAGTGTAACTTTCACATTCATACATGACTACTGGAAAAACCATAGCCTTGACTGGACAAGCAAAGTAATGGCTCTGCTTTTTAATATGCTGTCCAGGTTGGTCATAACTTTTCTACCAAGGAAAAAGCATCTTTTTATTCCACTGCAGTCACCATCTGCAGTGATTTTGGAGCCCCCTTAAATAAAGTCTATCATTGTTTCCACTCTTTCCCCATCTATTTACCATGAAGTGATGGGACCAGACGCCATGATCTTAGTTTTCTGAATGTTGTGCTTTAAGCCAACTTTTTCACTCTCCTCTTTCATTTTCACCAAGAGATCTTTAGTTCTTCTTTCCTTTCTGCCATAAGGGTGGTGTCATCTGCATAACTGAAGTTTTAATATTTCTCCAAGCAATCTTGGTTCCAGCTTGTGCTTCATCCAGCCTGGCATTTCTGATGATGTACTTTGCATATAAATTAAATAAACACAGTGACACTATACAGCCTTGCCGTATTCTTTTCCCTATTTGGAACCAGTCTGTTGTTCCATGTCCAGTTCTAACTATTGCTTCCTGACCTGCATACAGGTTTCTCAAGAGGCAGATCAGGTGGTCTGGTATTCCCATCTCTTTCAGAATTTTCCATAGTTTATTGGGGTCCACACAGTCAAAGGCTTTGACATAGTCAATAAAGTAGAAATAGATGTTTTTCTAGAACTCTCTTTTTCGATGATCCAGCAGATGTTGGCAATTTGATCTCTGGTTCCTCTACCTTTCTAAATCCAGCTTGAACATCTGGAAGTTCAAAGTTCACGTATTGTTGAAGCTTGGCTTGGAGGATTTTGAGCATTACTTTCCAAGCATATGAGATGAGTGCAATTGTGCAGTAGTGTGAGTATTCTTTGGCATTGCCTTTCTTAGGGATTGGAATGAAAACTGACTTTTTCTAGTCCCATGGCCACTGCTGAGTTTTCCAAATTTGATGGCATATTGAGTGGAGCACTTTAACAGCACCATCTTTTAGGATTTGAAATAGCTCAACTGGAATTCCATCACTTCCACTAACTTTGTAGTGATGCTTCTTTAGGTCCACTGACCTTGAGTTTCCAGAATGTCTGGCTCTAGGTGAGTGATCACTCCATTATGATTATCTGGGTCATGAAGATCTTTTTTGTATAGTTCTTCTGTGTATTCCTGCCACCTCTTAATATCTTCTACTTGGTTAGGTCCATACCATGTCTGTCCTTTATTGAGCCCATCTTTGCATGAAATAGTCCCTTGGTATCTCTAATTTTTTTTAAGAGATCTCTATTCTTTCCCATTTGGTTGTTTTCCTCTTACACTTTCCACTGACCACTGAGGAAGACTTTCTTATCTCTCCTTGCTATTCTTTGGAACTCTGCATTCAGATGCCTATATCTTTCCTTTTCTTCTTTGCTTTTCGCTTCTCTTCTTTTCACAGCTATTTGTAAGGCTTCCTCAGACACCCATTTTGCTTTTTTGCATTTCTTTTTCTTGAGAATGGTCTTAATACCTGCCTCCTGTATGATGTCACAAACTTCTATCCATAGTTTATCAGGCAGTCTATCAGATCTAGTACTTTAAATCTATTTCTCAGTTCCACTGTATAACCATTAGGGATTTGACTTAGGTCATACCTCAATAGTCTAGTGGATTTCTCTACTGTCTTTAAGTCTATATTTGGCAATAAGGAGTTCATGATCTGAACTAGACAGTTTCCAGTCTTGTTTTTGCTGACTGTATAGACCTTCTCCATTTGGTGATGTCCATGTGTAGAGTCTTCTCTTTTGTCTTTGGAAGAGGGTGTCTACTATTCTCTTGACAGAAGTCTATTAGCCTTTGCCCTGCCTCATTCTGTACTCCAAGGCCAAATTTGCCTGTTACTCCAGGTGTTTCTTGACTTCCTACTTTTGCATTCCAGTCCCCTATTATGAAAAGGACATCTTTTTGGGGTGTTAATTTTAGAATGTCTTGTAGGTCTTCACAGAACCATTAAACTTCAACTTCTTCAGCATTACTCATCTGGGCATAGACTTGAATTACCATAATATTGAATGGTTTGCCTTGGAAATGAACAGAGATCATTCTGTCATTTTTGAGACTGCATCCAAGTACTGCATTTCAGACTCTTTTGTTGACTATGATGGCTACTCCATTTCTTCTAAGGGATTCTTGCCCACAGGAGTAGATATAGTGGTCGTCTGAGTTAAATTCACATACTCCACTTCATTTAGTTCACTGATCCCTAAAATGTTTACATTCACTCTTGCTATCTCCTATTTGATCACTTCCAATTTGCCTTGGTTCGTGGACCTAACATCCCAGGTTCCTGTGCAATATTGCTCTTTGCAACATTGGACCTTGCTTCCACCACAAATCACATCCACAACTTGGTGTTGTTTTNTTACATTCACTCTTGCTATCTCCTATTTGATCACTTCCAATTTGCCTTGGTTCGTGGACCTAACATCCCAGGTTCCTGTGCAATATTGCTCTTTGCAACATTGGACCTTGCTTCCACCACAAATCACATCCACAACTTGGTGTTGTTTTTGCTTTGGCTCCATCTCTTCATTCTTTCTGGAGTTATTTCTCCACTGATCTTCAGTAGCATATTGGGCACTTACCAATCTGGGGAGTTCATTTTTTGACTTTTCATATTGTTTTCAAGGCAGGAATACTGAAGTGGTTGCCATTCCCTTCTCCAATGGACCACGTTTATCGGAACCGTCCACCATGACCCGTCTGTCTTGGGTGGCCATACAGGGCACGGCTCATAGTTTCCTTGAGTTAGACAAGGCTGTTTGATCACTTCCAATTTGCCTTGATTCATGGACCTAACATTCCAGGTTCCTATGTAATATTGCTCTTTACAGCAGTCACATCCACAACTGGGTATTGTTTTTGCTTTGGTTCTATCCCTACATTCTTCTGGAGTTATTTCTCCACTGACCTCTAGTAGCATATTGGGCACCTACTGACCTGGGGAGTTCTTTCAGTATCCTATTATTTTGCCTTTTCATACTGTTCATGGGGTTCTCAAGGCAAGAATACTGAAGTGGTTTGCCACTCTCTTCTCCAGTGGACCACATTCTGTCAGACCTCTCCACCATGACCTGTCCATCCTGGGTGGCCCCACAAGGCATGGGTTAGTTTCATTGAGTTAGACAAGGCTGTGGTTCATGTGATCAGATTGGCTAATTTTCTGTGATTATGGTTTCAGCGTGTCTGCCCTCTGATGCCCTCTCGCAACACCTACTGTCTCACTTGAGTTTCTCTTACTTTGGACGTGGGGTATTTCTTCACGGCTGCTCCAGCAAAGTGAATCCACTGCTCCATAACTTGGACAAGTCGTCCCTCCTGACCTTGAACATGGAGTAGCTCCTCTCAGCTCTCCTGTGCCCGTGCAGCCACCGTTCTTTGGACATGGGGTTGCTGCTCTCGGCTGCTGCCCCTGACCTCAAATGTGGGGTGGCTCCTCTCAGCGCTGCTTCATGCATGGTCCATTGCAGCCACAGCACTTTCTGCAATTCTAGGAATCAGCGAACTAAAAGGACTGGAATGGGTGAATTAAACTCAGATGACCATTATATCTACTACTGTTGGCAGGAATCCCTTAGAAGAAAGAGAGTAACCATCATGGTCAACAAAAGAATCCAAAACACAGTACTTGGTTGCAATCTCAGAAATAACAGAATGATCTCTGTTCATTTCCAAGACAAACCAATCAATATCACAGTAATCCAAGTCTATGTCCCAACCAGTAATGCTGAAGAAGCTGAATTTGAATGGTTCTGTGAAGAACTTCAAGATATTTTAGAATTAATACCCAAAAAAGATGTCGTTTTCATTACAGGGGACTGGAATGCAAAAATAGGACGTTAAGGAACACCTGGAGTAACAGGCAAATTTGGCCTCGGAGTACAGAATGAAGCAGGGCAAAGGCTAATAGAGTTTTGCCAAGTGAACGCACTGGTCATAGCGAACACCCTCTTCCAACAACACAAGAGAAGACTCTACACATGGATATCACCAGATGGTCAACACCAAAATCAGATCGATTATATTCTTTGCAGCCAAAGATGGAGAAGCTCTATACAGTCAGCAAAAACAAGACCGGGAGGTGACCATGGCTCAGATCATGAACTCCTTATTACCAAATTGAGACTTAAATCGAAGAGTGTAGGGAAAACTACTAGGCCATTCAGGTATGACCTAAAGCAAATCTTTAATGATTATACAGTGGAAATGAGAAATAGATTTGAGGGACTAGATCTAATAGAGTGCCTGAAGAACTGTGGATGAAGGAGACAGGGATCAAGACCATCCCCATGGAAAAGAAATGCAAAAAAAAAAAAAAATAAATGGTTGTCTGAGGCAGCCTTACAAATAGCTGTGAAAAGAACAGAGGCAAAAAGCAAAGGAGAAAAAGAAAGATATAAGCATTTGAACGCGTAGTTCCAAAGAATAGCAAGGAGAGATAAGAAAGCTTTCCTCAGTGATCAATGCAAAGAAACAGAAGAAAACAGAATGGGAAAGACTAGAGATCTCTTCAAGAAAATCAGAGATACAAAGGGAACATTTCATGCAAAAATGGGCTCGATAACGGACAGAAATTGTATGGACCTAACAGAAGCAGAAGATATTAAGAAGAGGTGGCAAGAATACGTGGAAGNTGATGATCCAGCGGATGTTGGCGATTTGATCTCTGGTTCCTCTGCCTTTTCTAAAACCAGCTTGAACATAGGGAAGTTCACGGTTTATGTATTGCTGAAGCCTGGCTTGGAGAAATTGAGCATTACTTTACTAGCGTGTGAGATGAGTGCAATTGTGGGGTAGTTTGAGCATTCTTTCACATCGCCGTTCTTTGAGATTGTCATGAAATCCCTGCTCTTCACCTGGAGCCAAATTACGATGGAGGTAATGAAGATAATGGTGACTTCCCTCAATAGATCATATGCATGCACTGCCACAGTCCATGGCCCTAACCTTGTAGCAGGCCACCACCGACCCTCGCCTTCGCTGAAGGCTCCCAGACACCTACAGGCAAGTCTCCTGTGCTGTCACTGTTCCTTTCTCCTGGGTCCTGGTGCACAAGTTTCTGTTGTGCCCTCCAAGAGTCTATTTCTCAGTCCTATGCAAGTTCTGGCAGCTCCATGGTGGGGTCAGTGGCGACCTCCTCAAAGAGAACTTATGCCATGCCCACACCCAGAGCCCTGTCCCTGTGACAGACCACTGCCAACCCATGATAGCTGGACTATAAAGAAAGCTGAGCACTGAAGAATTGATGCTTTTGAACTGTGGTGTTGGAGAAGACTCTTGAGAGTCCCTTGGACTGCAAGGAGATCCAACCAGTCAATCCTAAAGGAAATCAGTCCTGAATGTTCATTGGAAGGACTGATGTTGAAGCTGAAACTCCGTTACTTTGGCCACCTAATGGGAAGAGTGGACTCATATGAAGAGACTCTGATGCTTGGCAAGATTGAAGGTGGGAGACGGGTAACAACAGAGGATGAGATGGTTGGAAGGCATCACCAACTCAATGGGTATGAGTTTGGATCAGCTCCGGGAGTTGGTGATGGACAAGGAAACCTGGCATGATGCAGTCCATGGGGTTCCAAAGAGTCGGACACAACTGAGCGACTGAACTGAATTGATACCTCAGAGGGTTGTTGTAAGGTTTTAAAAGGGTTAATTGTGCAAAATGCACATAAACAGGCCTGGCACATAACAAACACTATATGCTTGTTTAGTCACTCAGTTGGGTCTCTTCTTGCCCCCATGGACTGTGGCCCATCAGGTTCCTCTGTCCATCGGCTTTTCCAGGGAAGAATACTGGAGTGGTTGCCATTTCCTACTCCAGGTAATCTTCCCAACTCAGGGATTGAACTCACATCTCCTGAAAGTCTCCTGCATTTAAGACAGATTCTTTACCACTGAGCCACCTGAGAGCAAATGTAGATGTGGATTATTCATTAAGAAAATATTATATCAAATGTCTTCTATGTGACAAATACTATCACTGTAATATAAACCAATGAATAAATAAAATATGGCATGTGCTATGGAGAAAATTAGAGCAGGGAGAATGGGGAGAGGAAGGGAGGGACTAGTATTTTAAACAGGATGTTCTGGGAAAATATTTACTGAAAATGGCAAATATAGCTAAGAAAGCATTCTTCTAGATGAGGGAATAGCAAGTGCACAGGCCTCAGGCAAGAAGACGGTAGAGGATTTGAGGAATGACTATGACCAGTGTGACTGGGACAGAGTGACGAGGAGGGAAGTTATGAGGGATTAGGTCACAGACAGAACTGGGACTGAGCCCTAAAGGACGTGGACAAACTTACCTTTTCTGCTGGCTGGATGTTTTGGAGAGATTAAAGGCTTGAACAGACTTGAAGACTGGTGGCTATTGGAGCAGCAAGATGAGCCATGAGGCTATTGCAATAATTCAGTCTCTGGTGCTAATAATTACTTTGTGCTGATTTAAAACAACAACAAAAAAATGCCTAATGAACAGATATAGTATGTGCATTTGTTAGCAATTTTCCATAATTTTCTCACTTGAGATGATACATCAGAGTCAAATTCAATTATTAACATCCTTACTCATGTTATTTCTAGTCTTAATGATCAAGACTTGTTTAGTGGTCTTGCTTTCACATTTTGGGATTTTCTAATATGATATTCTGCATGACATTTAAACATGAAGCCAAATGCTGTTAACAGTTGTCTATCGTCATTTCATCCCACTGTCTTTGCATTTACCTCTGCATTCAGTCATCAAATACCAGGGACGTTGCAAATGACTTAGGGTAACTATAAATTTAGGTTGGAATAGAAATATATTTTAATATAATTTAGTTCCATTTTATCTTTTCCAATTCATATTTCTTTTGATAAAGTAACTTAGTTCTTCTACAACAAAGTTACCATGTTTTAAATATCTTTTATTCATTTTTTTCATTCATTCACACATTCTCTTACCACTAGCCTCAATTTCTTCTTCTCTCTTTTTGTCTCCCTGCCCTATTTTGACTGACTCCCACCCCCAAATTGCCTGTTGATGACTGTTTCCATTTTTCTTCAATGAATTTTCCTTCAATGAGTTTTCCATATTGATATGTTAACATTCTTTACATTCAAATTTTATACTGTTGTTTCCTGAAAGTAGCTTAAATGTCAAGTGCCAAGATAATTTCTTAAAAAAAGAAAAACATAAATATTCACAAGTAGAGTTTATGTTCTCTTCAGTGCAAATTGCTCAGTAGCAACAAATATTTAATGATGGTTACTCTGATGAAGCATTGACCTTTCTGATGTTCAGTGGCAAATAACTCTCAATGAACTTTGTACATCACTGTTTATTTGAACTATGAATTCTAGTTCAAGCATGAGAAATGTTTGTTTTCCCACCCATATGTGTATAGTTATTTCATTTCTGTTTCTTTGGAGAAAAGAGATATAAAGTTATTGTTATAAAGCTTCTGAGAAAAGTAATATGTAGATAAAGATGAAAAACTTTTTAAAAATGTCAGCATGAATTAACCTAATTTTATGAAGTGAGATTGAGTATTTACAGATGGCTAATTCTGAGGACAGATATGTACAAAGTAAACCAAAACTTTTAACCTCTCGGTCATACAAAAAAAAAAAAAAAAAAAGGAAGAGTTAAAAAAAATGAAAGGAAAAGGGAAAAACATTAAAAACACACAAATTTTCACAACATGGCAATTTAGTCTTCAAGTACAATATAACTATACACATATAATACAAGTGTGACTCTGTTCTTTAAGTTAAAAAGAGTACAAAGGTAGGCTCAAGTAAAAACTAACCATCCCTCCCAGCTGGGATTGGGTTAAACATTTTAGCAGAATGCAAGAGAGATGTTGACTTTTTCCTCTGTTAACTCTTAACAGTAGCCTCTCAAGTAGCTGTATAATACAGGCTGGTTTCAGACACCTACAATATCCTGATTAGCAATTACAACTGGAGTAAAGCAAAACACCATCATAGAATGGTCTCCTTGATTACACAGAGAATCCTGTAAGAACTCAATTAGGCACATGTTGTTTAGTGAAGGAGAGGAAGGATAAAAATAGACAGAAGAATGAACGGTGTAACATGGAACCGCTTACTCCCAGTGTATCTCAAGATACACTCAGTTCATCTGCATTTCCAATAGAGATACTTATTTCCCTGCTTTTTATTCCACATTTTCTTGAGAAACTCATTTCAGATACAGCATATTTTTCTTCCACCTGAGGGAAGCTTACTTTTATTTTTAATTTTCCTACTAGAAACAGCTGTTCTAAAGTGAGATTTAAGAAAGTTGTTTCGATTACATATGATTTTCTGGGTTCCAAGATCTCTGAGGAAGATTATTGGAATATTTGTTAGAGAGGTTAGGAAATTTAAAACTGGTTGGGTTGTTATCAGTTGTATTTTGTTTCCACAGCACAGATACAATATGTCAATGGCTCGGTTATATTCTAGTGCTATTTCTGGTTTCCATCACATTAGAGAAAGCAACAGTCAAATTTTAACAAAGTTTTAGAGTAGCTTCAGGCAAGCATTTTTCATTAAATATTCGATATCAGTGTGTTTGCCTATGGGAGATGGATGGGTTGATGGTGACTGAGTCTGCTAAAACCTAAACCAGACAAATAGAGAAACAAAACTTCCCAAAGCAATAAAACCCTGAAGTTCTGACATTTCCCTGTGAGCAGAGTGGAGCATTTTCCCTGAACGAGAAGGGCAGACATTTTTACTTTACACCAGAGAATTTCATCTTCTCTAACATCCAAAATTACTGATCTGGGACTTTGAAGCAATTACTGAACATTTTACAGATGTATGTCATTAGTCCAGACTTCTAGTCTTCACTCCAGAACTATGTTTCCACCTTTCCTGGGAGTCCTTCCCTGGATATCCCCTAAGCCTGTCAAAGGTGAAACCAGTCTTTTATGCCATAAATTGTATTCTCCTGCTTTATTGCCTCTCTCAGTTATGGTACTACCAGTCACCCAAGGCAGAATTCTTAGCATCTTTGGTTCATAACTCTATATCACTCTCTGGATCCAACTGATCTTCAAGTCCCACATATGCTTACTTGTACTGTCTCTAAAAGCTGTCCATTCCCTCTTTATGGGTGTCCTTTGAATAACACAAATTCTTAATTTTAATGAAATTAAATTCATCAGTTAGTTCCTCTCTGGTTTATACTTTTGCATTCCCATTCAGAGGTCACACCAATATCATTCTATGCTATTTCATAAACATTTTAATTTTCAGAGTTATGTTTCTTATTTGATGTGTGTGTGTGTGTGGGGTGGGGGTGGGGGGTTGGCTATGCTGACAGCTTGTGGGATCTTAGTGCCCCAACCAGAGATTGAACTCAGGTCCCTTCAGTGGAAACATAGAGTCTTAACCATTAGACTTCCAGGGAATTCCTGGTTGCAAAATTTTTCTAACTTGGTCTTTATAAATTTTATCTGGCAATTTCAGCATCTTCACTTTCTGTTGCCTGCTGTTTCTACTTTTTCTCACTAATTGTGCTTTGTTTACTTATGCCTTTGTTATCTGCGGCTCAGAGCTAATCATTTTTCTTGGACTTTTTTTTTTTTAAAATGCGAGTTGTTAAAATCCTGGAACTAGATATCCTTGTTACCATTGGTTGGTTTGTGATTTTAGATGCTCAAGGATATTCTCCCCAGGGAAGCTGGCACAGTCCTCTTAGCCTCATTCACTAGAGGGCAAATAGAAGAAGCAAGAAGAACTATAATCCCACAGATTCCAGAATAAAAACCATAATCACAGAAAATTAACCAAAATAAAAAGGTGTAGGATTATGTCCCAGATGAAAGAACAAGATAAATCCCCAGAAAAACAACTAAATGAAATGAAGATAGAGACACTTCCAAAAAAAAAAAAAAAAAGAATTCAGAATAATAGTGAAGATGATCCACCATCTCAGAAGAATAGAGAAGCTGCAATAAATGTTTATCAAAGTTCTAGAAGAACTAAAGAAGAATGGTGATTGCAGCCATGAAATTAAAAGATGCTTACTCCTTGGAAGAAAAGTTATGACCAACTTAGACAGCATATTCAAAAGCAAAGACATTACTTTGCCGACTAAGATCTGTATAGTCAAGGCTATGGTTTTTCCTGTGGTCATGTATGGATATGAGAGTTGGACTGTGAAGAAGGCTGAGCACCGAAGAATTGATGCTTTTGAACTGTGGTGTTGGAAAAGACTCTTGAGAGTCCCTTGGACTGCAAGGAGATCCAACCAGTCCATTCTGAAGGAGATCAACCCTGGGATTACTTTGGAAGAAATGATGCTAAAGCTGAAACTCCAGTACTTTGGCCACCTCATGTGAAGAGTTGACTCATTGGAAAAGACTCTGATGCTGGGAGGGATTGGGGGCAGGAGGAGAAGGGGATGACAGAAGGTGAGATGGCTGGATGGCATCACGGACTCGATGGACGTGAGTCTGAGTGAACTCCGGGAGTTGGTGATGGACAGGGAAGCCTGGCGTGCTGCAATTCATGGGGTTGCAAAGAGTCAGACACGACTGAGCGACTGAACTGAACTGAACTTAAAGAAGAAACAGAGATGAACAATACATTAGAAGGAATCATAGTACCTGGGGTTTATTCTTGATAATTAATACTTGAGTATTGTCTGAGGCTGTGCAATAGTGTCCTCATCTGTAAAGTGGAGATATTAATAGAGCAAAACTCATAAGGTTTTGGTGAAGATTATAAAATTATATAATGTGTTCAGAACAGTACTTCAGATTTAACCAGTTCGTTTGTTCAGACACTAAGTTATGTCTGACTCTGTGACCCCATGGACTGTAGCCTGCCAGGCTACTCTGTGCATGGAATTTCCCAGGCGAGAATGCTGGAGTGGGTTGCCATTTCCTTCTCAAGGGGATCTTTCCAGACCAGGGACTGAACCTGCATCTCCTGCACTGGCAGGCAGATTCTTTTCCACTGAGCCACCAGGGAAGCCCATTTAGGAAGTGCTATGTGTTTAATTTTGTTATTTATCATTACTAGGCAAGCTCTGGGTTTTGTGTTAGGTCTCTTTTCCCATGAAGGCACCAATGTGTGGCTTGATTATGCATGGGTGAGCAAAAGCCCTCAAGGCAAAAGTGAGTTAGGTTTTAAGTTTTCAGAGATCTTTCTCTTTTATCATATGCTATTGTTTTCCAGCATTTTGTCTCAACTTTGTTTTTACTCCTCAAAGTAGAGCTTATTATTGTTGCTTTATCAGTCAGTGCTTGTGTAGCTTTCTCCACAAATTTGTCAATTTCTTTATCTAAACCTGAATTTGACTAGCCTAGCCTCATGAGTTCTTAAGAGAGCCTTTTTCAGACTCTCGAGTGTAGGCTGAGGGAGACAAGCTTCCTTTTCATCTCTGTGTTCAAGTCGATGTCTTATTTGTTTGCTTATTCATTATACTTTTCATTGAATCTCTAGTTTTTGGAAGGTTCTAGCTTTTGAGAGAGTTTTATTTCAATCCTCTGCTTGCTTGGACTGAAGGCTTTATCCCTTTTCTAAGCCCTTTTGTGGTGAGATCAGTCTTATTCCCCAGGATATTTCCCAAATCAGTTTTTTTTCCTCCCCTCTCTGGAGTTTACTTCCTTCCTTGATCTCAGTTTCTGAGGATTCCCCTTTACTTTCTTATTGATCAACCATTTCTTAAATGAGATGGTTAACAATAATGGTTTAACTATTATTTTTCCAGGATTCCTAGATGTTTTATCATTTGAGCATTCTCAGCTTATTTAGTCTACCATATTGCCACAAACAGAAAGTATAATCATTCTTCTTTCTTTGTCCTCATTCTTCCTCTTCTTTTCTTCTTTCTCTTTATACCCACAACCTGTTCCTCTAAATGGGCTAGTGGTGATTTGAAGATGCAGAACTATTTGGCAAATGTGTATAAACCTGGGCTTTTGAGTTACAGTTTAGTCAAATAAATTAACAGAGGCAGATTACTTTACAATTATTATGAAATTATCCTTGAATGAGAATGTATATGCCACTAGCTCACTTGATCCACTGAAACGCTATGATCTGAAATGTGCAATAGTAAATACATTTCAAATTTATTTTGCCTGTTTTCTCTGTTGTTTCTTTTCCCAGGACTGTTTCTGGTAATTGGGGCTGATTTTGTGGGATGTTGAAAGTGAAAGTCACTCAGTTCAGTTCAGTCACTCAGTCATGTTCAACTCTTTGTGACCCCATGAATCGCAGCACACCAGGCTTCCTGGTCCATCACCAAATCCCAGAGTTCACCCAGACTCACATCCATTGAGTCAGTGATGCCATCCAGCCATCTCATCCTCTGTCGTCCCCTTCTTTTCCTGCCCCCAATCCCTCCCAGCATCAGAGTCTTTTCCAGTGAGTCAACCCTTCGCATGAGGTGGCCAAAGTACTGGAGTTTCAGCTTCAGCATCATTCCCTCCAAAGAAATCCCAGGGCTGATCTCCTTCAGAATCGACTGGTTGGATCTCCTTGCAGTCCAAGGGACTCTCAGGAGTCTTCTCCAGCATCACAGTTCAAAAGCATCAATTCTTCGGTGCTCAGCCTTCTTCACAATCCAACTCTCACATCCATACATGACCACAGGAAAAACCATAGCCTTGACTAGACGGACCTTAGTCGGCAAAGTAATGTCTCTGCTTTTGAATATGCTATCTAGGTTGGTCATAACTTTTCTTCCAAGGAGTAAGTGTCTTTTAATTTCATGGCTGCAGTCACCATCTTCAGTGATTTTGGAGCCCCCCAAAATAAAGTCTGACACTGTTTCCCCATCTATTTCCCATGAAGTGATTGGACTGGATGCCATGATCTAGTTTTCTGAATGTTGAGCTTTAAGCCTACTTTTTCAATTTCCACTTTCATTTTCATCAAGAGGCTTTTTAGTTACTCTTCACTTTCTGCTATAAGGATGGTGTCATCTGCATATGTGAGGTTATTGATATTTTTTTCCAGGTTGTGTTTCTTCAAGTCCAGCGTTTCTCATGATGTACTCTGCATATAAGTTAAATAAGCAGGGTGACAACATACAGCTTTGACATACTCCTTTTCCTATTTGAAACCAGTCTGTTGTTCCATGTCCAGTTCTAACTGTTGCTTCCTGACCTGCATACAGATTTCTCAGGAGGCAGGTCAGGTGGTCTGGTATTCTCATCTCTTGAAGAATTTTCCACAGTTTATTGTGATCCACACAGTCAAAGGTCTAAAGTCGCTCAGTCATGTCCAACTCTTTTCAAACCCATGGACTGTAGAGTCCATGGAATTCTCTAGGCCAGAATACTGGAGTGGGTAGCCTTTCCTTTCTCCAGGGAATTTTCCCAACCCAAGGATCAAACCCAGGTCTTCTGCCTTACAGGTGGATTCTTTGCCAGCTGAGCTATCAGGGAAAGAATTTTGTGGAAGTAGTGCACAAACAAATGCATGACCAAGTGACAACATGAACTCATATACTCTATACTGAGGTAGCAATAAGTAAGGGGAAGAATCTTTCCTTTGTTTTCTATCTCAATATTGAAGTGATACATTGTATGAAGAAATCGCTCTAAATCACTCAAGGTGTAGCTCTAATATAATATGTAGAATATTACATCCAATGTGAATCAAATCTCATGTATGAGATATCGCAGTATCTCAGGCTGTAAAATTTTATTTCCTTTATTAACCCATTTTTAAACTTCACATCTGCATAGTAATTTTCACTAACTTACTCTGATTAAAATAGTGAACTGGAAATAACTCATTGTGAGCTGGACTTCTTAAAATTGAAGTATAGTTGAATTACAATGTTGTGTTAATTTCTGCTGAACATCAAAGTGACTCAGTTACACACACAAACACACACACATATTCTTTTTTATAATCATTTCCATTACAGTTTATCCCAGGAGATTGGATGGAATTCCTTGTGCTATACAGTAGGACCTTGTTTATCCATTTAAAATGTATTAGTTTGCATGGACTGATTCACTTTGCACTCACATTTGTAACAGAATATTATATTTAAAATCATTTAAAAAATATACCAGAAATTTCCTTGGTTAGATAGGCAATCCAGTAATATTAGTTTAGTTTGATGATTCAAAGCATAAATGTGATTAAAATAATTATTTTGATTTTAAACAAAGAGGGATGTATGTTATAAAAACACACTTTTGAGAAACTATGCTAAAGGTAAACCTGAAAAACAAATCTCAAATTTTAAGAGTATTTAGATTTCATTTCTACTCCTGATGGTTAATATAAAAAATGCATATATTTCAGAAAATCAAATATAATTTTTATGCAACAATGTTCATTTCAAAAATTATTACTTAGTAAGTTATTTGCAGAACAAAAGCTCCTGAAGTGTTTTAATTATTTAAAGTGGAATAAGAAGAAAATGTAGTAACAGGATATATATGTCAAATGTGATTGAAATAAGTACATTTTAAATCAAAATCTCAAAGTGAAATATATTTCAAAGCCTCCAATTCTTGTCCCTCTTAAAAAATTCCTTCTAGTAACTAAAGTGGACCATCCTTGTCAATTGCAATAATGAAATATAAACTCAGTTTTTTTTTTTAGCATCATTTGTTTGTTTACTGAGAGCCTTTGATATGATATTAAACCAGGAGTTTTTGAGACAACACTAACCACATTAAAGTACATCAGCACACACTTTGCCATCTGCAAAAGTCTTTCCTATAGAGCAGAGATTTTCATTATTAAAATTGTTCAAGGAACTTAAAAATACTAATTCCAAAGTTCCACCCAATTACATTGACTTTTATGTACATTTTGTGAATAGTGCACGAGTTGGCAAATTTTTTAAATTAATAATGTGTGCTGTGCTTAATTGCTCAGTCATGTCCGACTCTTTCCGACCCCATGAACTGTAGCCCGCCAGGCTCTTCTGTCCATGGGGATTCTCCAGGCAAGAACACTGGAGTGGGTTGCTATGCCCTCCTCCAGGGGATCTTCCCAACCCAGGGATTGAACATGGGTCTCCCTCATTGCAGACGAATTCTTTACCATCTGAGTTACCAGGGAAGCCTATCATAATATAATAATAGATACCTGAAAGAAAATGAAATATTTAATCTCAGTCAGATGTATTTATTGTAACCATGCTTGCTCTGAACATAATGCTTAGTGCAGACGGGGGCAGTTTCAACGTGTACAGTAAGTAATGGTGGGTTAATGAGACCTTCATTTACAACTTAAGTAGAAGTTTGGGAAGCAGAAAGTGCTTGGGTCAGTGTATGTCTTAGTATTTTTTAAAAAAACGTATTTGATGTCATCTAGTTTTTTAATATCTTTTTATTTATTATTTTTATTTGTGGTTGCTCTGGGTTTTCTCTGCAATGCATGAATTCTCATTGCAGTAGCTTCTCTTGTTGTGAAGCACAGACTCTAGGGTGCGTGGGCTCAGTAGTTGTGGCACATGAGTTTATTTGCTCTGTGACAAGGATCGAACCTGTGTCCCTGCATTAGTAGGCAGATTCTTATCCACTGTATGACCAGAGAAGTCTTGTCTTGATATTTTTAAAATAGCAATTTGTTATCAATGTATTAAATAGTTTATTATTTTTTTTCACTTTTCCTTTTGATTAAAAAGGGAAAATATTGATATATAGGTTTTCCAAATCCACCATAAATGAATTTGTTACAATTATTAGAAGGTTTGGGGTTCATTTGTTTTTCATTTTAATGGAGAAAAGAAAGTTTTTTTAAATTAAAAAATAGAAAAACACAAGTAAATATTCTAAATAATGTTCTGCCAGGTCCTAGGCAGACTAGAGATGAAGAGAAAAATGTATTATAGTGAATAGTTTAGATGCAGAAAGGAATTAATATATAAGATGAAATACATATATGAAAGAATAAAATTTTATAAAAATAAAATAGAGAGAAGAAATTGCCCAGCATTTAACATTCTGTTCTTTCTCCATTTGAAAATGTGTTGTTCACATTATTGGGTTATTCCTGGATAAAACCATTCAAGTTCTTGGAAATGATAGACATGTTAAAATGTGCTTATTCATTATATTTGCTTTCTGAAATATTTCCTGACTTTTTTCCCTGAGAAAATCCTCATCCTATTATAATATCATTTATGAAGGACCTAAGATATAGACTTATTAGAATTTCTATGTTTTTTCATTTTCCCTTGAGACTAACATAATGAAAAGTGAGTAAAACTTAGATTCTTTCTCTTTTGAATGTGGAGCAGTGAGACAATTCCTTGGTTTTAGTAATAAAAACCCTGGTGGCTCAGACAGTAAACAATCTTCCTGCAGTGCAGGAGACCTGGATTCTAACCCTGGGCTGGGAAGATCCCCTGGAGAAGGGAATGGCTACCCACTCCAGTACTCTTCCCTGGAGAATTCCATGGACAGAGGAACCTGAAGGGCTACAGTCTGTGGGGTCACAAAGAGTCAGGCAGGACTGAGGAGGGACTGACTCTTTAGGGCTTCCCTGGTGCCTCAGACAGTAAAGAATCTGCCTGCCGTGTGGGAGACCTGGGTTCAATCCCTGAGTCAGGAAGATCCCCTACAGTCCATTGGGTCACAAAGAATCAGAGATGACTGAGTGACACACACAATAATAAAGTAATCCACATGTCACCATGAGTGATTTTCCATTTAAGATCTTGCAAAAATGTGTCCATTTATGTTCTTGGCTACCCTTATCTCGATGGGAACGCAAAGAGATGCACTGTGACCCTATATGTATAGTCACTATGATGTTATTTTTATAATATTTAAAAATGGTTCGCTATAGAGTTAAGGTGGCACTAGTGGCAAAGTCTCCTGAGAAACCTGTATGAGGGTCAAGAAGCAATAGTTAGAACCCTGTATGGGACAACTGATTGGTTCAAGATGGAGAAAGGAGTACGACAGGGCTGTATGCTGTCACCCTGTTTGTTTAACTCATATTCTGAGCACATAATGAGAAATTCTGGGCTGGATGAGTTAAAAGACAGAATCAAGATAGGTGGGAGAAATAGCAACAACCTCAGATATGTGGATGATACCACTCTAATGGGAGAAAGTGAAGAGGAACTAAAGAGCCTCTTGATGAGGGTGAAGGAGGAGAGTGAAAGTGCTGGCTTAAGACTAAAAGAAAACTAAGCTCATGGCATCTGGCCCCATTACTTTATGGCAAATAGGAGGGGGAAAGGTGCAAGTAGTGACAGACTTCATCTTCTTGGTCTCCAAATCACTGTGGACGGTGGATGCAGCCATGAAATCAGAATACGATTGCTTCTTGGCAAGAAAGTGATGACAAACCTAGACAGTGTGTTGTAAAGCAGAGACATTACTCTGCCAACAAAGGACCATACAGTCAAGGCTATCGCCTTCCCAGGGGTAGTGTACTGTTGTGAGAGCTGGATGGTAAAGAAAGCAGAATGCTGGAGAATTGATGCCTTCAAACTGTGGTGCTGGAGAAGACTCCTGAAAGTCCCTTGGACAGCAAACCAGTCAATCTTAAGGGATATCAACCCTGAATATTCACTGGAAGGACTGATGCTGAAGCTGAAGCTCCAGTGTTTTGGTCACCTGATGCAAGCAGATGACTCATTGGAAGAGTCCCTGATACTGTGAAAGACTGAGGGCAGAAGGAAAGAGAGTATTAGAGGGTAAGATGGCTGGATGGCATCACTGATGCAATGAACTTGGACAAACTCCTGGAGATGGTGAAGGACAGGGAGACCTGGCATGCGGCAGTCAATGGGGTCACAAAGAGTCAGACACGACTGGGTAACTAAACAATAGCAGCAGTAAAGGCATTTCCTGCCAGCCAGTGCAGGAGATGCCTGAGACAAGGGTTTAATCCTTGGGTCAGGAAGGTCCTCTGGAGGAGGACATGGCAACTCACTCTATCATTCTTGCCTAAAGAATGCCATGGATAGAAGAGCCTGATGGGCTACAGTCCATAGGATCACAAATATTCAGATAGAGCTGAAGCAACTTAGCATGCACACACAAATGGTTAAGGAAGTTGATCTTTAAACATATTTTTAAATTGAAATGCCACTTGGGAAATTGTAGTTTATCAGCAAAGTTCTTTATTGTCCTACTGTCATTTACTGTCTATTGACTACATCTTCATTTTGCAGGGGTAGTCCCCAATCCGGAAGACTTGCTTCACTAATTCCATAGTTTCTAGTGATGGCAGAAGTCAGTCTTCATGGTTCATAGTCAGCAGCAAGACCTGCTGAAAGTCCTTTTCTCCTTCTTGGTAACTGGTAATTGACTCCAAACATCAAGTTATGAGTTGTCCTTGTGTTTATTTTTATACTGTAATGATCTTTTAAGTTGGGTGAGGCATCAGAAACTTTTTCTTTCTAACTAGTAGATGACCATATCCATAAAACACTTAACATATAGATGCTAAAGCAGAGAAAAGTACTGATAAATCAATGTGCTACAATGTAATCCCAGAGGAAACAGCCCCTGCTTGGGACTAGAGGAAGGCATCTAGAGGAGGTGATATTTAAACTTTCTTGAGGTCTGACTTTTTGAGGTGGCTAAGTGAGTTGAGAACCTTCCACATAAAAATGAAATTCTTGGGAGTTCTGCACTAATGAAAAGTAGCTTGTGTTTGAATTATGGAACAGAAGGGACCTAAAATAATAAGTTTTAATTTTCTGTCATGACCATATATAAGGCATGACCAGATTTTGGAATTTTTTTGTTTTGTTTTGAAGGAGATAATAGGTAGGGTAATACTGTCACATTCTGCCATTAAAAATTTAGCTCAAGTAGACTGTAAAGCATGAATTGATGATGTGCGAAAGTTATTTGGTACATTGCTATAATCCTAGATAGGAGTGATAGAGATGTAATCTAAGGCAGCTACTATGAGAACACACAGGCCAGGGGAACCAGGAGACACTGATGTACCATGAGTTGCTCAGTCGTGTCTGACTCTTTGCAAACAACTGTCCATGGGGTTGCAAAGAGTTGGAGACAACTGGGCACAACTTCACCACAACAACAGTGGTGAAGAGTCTGCCTGACAGTGCAGGAGATGCTAGAGATAAGGGTTCAATCCTTGGGTTGGGAAATTTCCCTGGAGGAGGACGTGTCAATCCAGTCTGGTATTCTTGCCTAAAGAATCCCATAGACAGAGGAGCCTGGTGGGCTGCAGTCCAGAAGGTCACAAATTGTCAGAGAGTACATTTTCAGGGTCTCTTCCTTTGGATTATAAATTCTTTATAAATCCACAAATTTGAATCCAGGTTGGTAAAGTGCCAAATGTGTGACCTTGCCATTAAACCACAAAATGATATTCTTCATTGCAATTAAATTTAGTGTTCAAAGATGCAAAATATCACAGAATTTGAAAGTTGTTTGTAAAATAATATATGTAATCTTAATGAAAATTTGAAAATGGAGCTATCCTTACCTGCCCCCAGAAAAGATGTATTCAATGATAGAATATCCTTTGTACAGGTATTTGGCCAAGTGTCCCAGCCTAAAATATATCTGAAATGTGTATCACTATGTCTAACAGTTAACATATGCCAGACCATAGCAAGAAAGGATGTAAAATAATATACGTGTTAATTATGAAAATAAGGAAAATAGAACATCTTCTTCCTCTATGTCCCTGTTATTAACCCCGAACACTGAAAGATTTTTCTCTTGAGACACAAGGGAAGGAATAAAACTGAATGTTTTCCTTTTTTGTTTTCTATGGAAGCTTAACCTTCTGTTTTCTGTATGTACACAGAAGAATAAATGTCACAATGCCAGAATTATTCCAAGGATTTATATTTTGCTTTAGACTTCAAATAAAGACATTTCCCTGTGGAACAGTTTGTATGGGTTTTTCCAAATGACCATAAGGAAAAGAAAACTAAAACTAAGGTCAAAATTAACTTTGTGAAAAATATATGTAATAAAAATGTTGTTTCTCTATAAATCCTATAAAAATATCAAGAGGGCTTTTTCATAGGTGAGTAAAATGATCTTGAATTTCCTATAGGGTCATAAAGTTATCAATAATTAAGAAGCTTGTAAAAAAGATGAAGAATAAGGACAGGTATTGTTTATAGACCTAGAGCATATTATTAAGCCATTATAATCAAATCAATAGTAATCCATAGGAATAAGCAAATAGATCAGTGGAATGAAGTAGAGAGTTCAGAAATAGATCCAGGCATAAATGAGAATTCACGTATAATAGAGGTAAACTTTTGAGTGGAATGGCACAGGCACAAATCGTGGCAGAAGTGGCTTCAATAAAAATTAAATATGTAAAACTGTGCCCATTTCATATCATTGCCAGAAACACCTTCCACATGGGTTAATATTTAAATATAAAAATGAAACAATAGATATCTTAGAAAAAATCTTAGAGGCTATATATACAATCTTTAAGTTAGATCTTAAACAAGATGAGAGCTATTTAAAAGGCATAAGAATGGTTGACATTATTAAAAAAAACAATTGAATTATGAAACATTAGCAAAAATCAATAGATAAATAGATTTCGGGGGAAAAGTTTTCAAAGCAGATGACAGTCAAGTGATTAAAATATATTCAACATGATGTGAAGAATTCTGTAAAAAATAATACAAACCAATAGAAAAATTGTCAGAGAATCAGTTCAGTTCAGTCACTCAGTTGTGTCCGACTCTGCAACCCCATGAATCACAGCACGCCAGGCCTCCCTGTCCATCACCAACTCCTGGAGTTCACTCAGACTCACGTCCATCAAGTCAGTGAAGCCATCCAGCCATCTCACTGTCTGTCGTCCCCTTCTCCTCCTGCCCCCAATCCCTCCCAGCATCAGAGTCTTTTCCAATGAGTTAACTCTTCACATGAGGTGGCCAAAGTACTGGAGTTTCAGCTTCAGCATCATTCCCTCCAAAGAAATCCCAGGGCTGATCTCCTTCAGAATGGACTGGTTGGATCTCCTTGCAGTCCAAGGGACTCTCAAGAGTCTTCTCCAACACCACAGTTCAAAAGCACCAATTCTTCAGTGCTCGACTTTCTTCACAGTCCAACTCTCACATCCTTACATGACCACTGGAAAAGCCATAGCCTTGACCAGACGGACTTTTGTTGACAAAGTAATGTCTTTGCTTTTGAATATGCTATCTAGGTTGGTCATGACTATTCTTCCAAGGAGTAAGCATCTTTTAATTTCATGACTGCAATCACCATCTGCAGTGATTTCAGAGCCCCCCAAATAAAGTCTGACACTGTTTCCACTGTTTCCCCATCTATTTCCCATGAAGTGATGGGACTAGATGCCATGATCTTCATTTTTTGAATGTTGAGCTTTAAGCCAACTTTCCAATAGAAAAATTGTCAGAGAATATGAGGTAGAAATTCAGATAAGAGCAAATCTACATGGACAACAAACGTAAAAAGATGGCTAGTTTTACTATTAATTAATAAAGTGCAAATTAAGTTAATAATGAGATTTTTTTCTTTTAGACGTTCATCAGACTGGAAAATATTTTAAGGCTATAATACTTATTTTTCACAATAGTGCTGAAAAAAAGTCAAAAAACAAAATATACAAAAAATGAGAAATCTGGTAACATATCAAAAAATGAGAATATACATAGTTCTTTGATCAAGTAATCTTAATTCTGATGCTTTATCTTCAGATGGAAAAAGTGAAATGTAAGAATATAGTATAGTCTCCAAAATGGATACTTCAGTATTGTTAATAGTGGCAACATCTGAAAAATGAAGTCAACCCCCAGAACAAAGCAAATTTCTATACAACAGTGAGGACAAATACATATGGATAGCTATATCTGCATGAAGATATTTCTGTGTACTAAAAGTTTACAAGTTTGCCTATATAGTATAGGCATGCATGTATATAGTATGCATGTATGTGTTTATATCAACATTGAAAAAATTCTGGTTATATAGACATTTGTATATGTTGACATGTGAACCATGATGAGTCATACTTGGCTTACCCAAATCTCTACTGGAGTTAGAATAGTTATTTACTCTATCCTTAAATATTTTAAAGAAATTTGGTCTTACTGAATAGATAGATGAAACAGGTGGCCAGACTTCTCTAGCAATCTTTGTAAGCATGTTGAGCCACTTATCTCACAGCAGTATGTTGAATGATGTGCCTAGCTATTATTACCATCATGGTACAAAGATCATCTTAAACTGTGATAATCAGTGTCTTTCCTACATGGAAAAATCATAATGGTAATATGTCTTGTGACTGTCAAGCCAGAGTTTTTCCTCTGCTTCTTCAATCTAGAGAGAATTTTTATACACATGGACTAGTCTTTCTTTCTGAATAAATAAAAATTTTAAAAGTTTTTGCAGAACACTATTTCTGATTACTTTCATTGACTTAGATAAGGCTGTGGTCCATGTGATTAGACTGACTAGTTTTCTCTGATTATGGTTTCAGTGTGTCTGCCCTCTGATGCCCTCTCGCAACACCTACCATCTTACTTGGGTTTCTCTTACCTTAGACATGGGGTATCTCTTCAGGGCTGCTCCAGCAAAGCACAGGTGCTACTCCTTACCGTGGACCAGGAGTATCTCCTCTCTTGGGTGTGGGGCCACCCAAGACGGGAGGGTCATGGTAAGGAGGTCTGAAAGAATGTGGTCCATGGAGAAGGGAATGGATAACCATTTCAGTATTCTTGCCTTGAGAACCCCATGAACTGTATGAAAAGGCAAAATGATAGGATAGTGAAAGAGGAACTCCCCAGGTCAGTAGGTGCCCAATATGCTACTGGAGATCAGTGGAGAAATAACTCCAGAAAGAATGAAGGGATGGAGCCAAAGCAAAAACAATACCCAGCTGTGGATGTGACTGGTGAAAGAAGCAAGNCTTCTGGTCACTTACTTTTCCAAGGATGCCCATCCTTCTGGCAAAAGTCCCTCTACAATCAGCAATCCAATCTTATCATATATATTATATAGAAAGACAATGTTTTATTTAAAATCTTATTACATATATTTTTCACATTCCTAGTTTTTCACTCTAAGAAATTCTCAGCCACTAGAAAATTCTACATACACTCATTGAAATTTCCTCTTGATTTTGTAATTTCCGTCCTCAAACTGTTCAAACACCCAAGTAGCTGAGCAATAAAGGGCCCCAGTTCCACTGCCTGTAGGACCAAGCAGGGCCTCCGCAGACCTTCTAACATGAACACTTCCCCTTGGGGCCCTGCCGTCTCCTCAGCTGCAAAGTCAGCCTCCAGCAGCAACCTCACCCCGCTTCACTGGACCACAGCTTTGCTCAACTACCTACACCTCCTTCCTGGCTCTTGACACAGTTCACTCTCCTCTGCTTCTCACTCACTGTCTCTCTACCTGCTTCCTTCCACTGAAACTGCTCCTATCCCTTCCTCAGAAGGCAGGGAAGAGAACTTTGCCTCACCTGCTCCATTTTCCTTTATTCCGTTGACACTGTCCACACAGACTTCCCTCTTCCCTCCCACATTCTCACAATTCTCTTCCAGTCTGTTCCTGCTGTTGTTTTACCTTTTAATATAAAACAAGTACATACTCAACAGCAGACATTTGGTAAGCCCTGGTTAAATTAAGATTCCTGGGGGCTTGATCTTCCAGGATATTGACTGTTGGCTGGGATTGGCTTAAAGGTCCAAGAAAAAGATTTGAATACCCCATTCCATCTACTTAAGAGTTCCACTTTCACCAGAAAAATATTTTCTTAAGGGCAAAAATAAGAATTGTGAGCCTGGTATTGACAAAGATCCTTTTGAGTTCCATGCATGATTCCTCCTATGTTATGTTTATCAAAATAGATTAAAATTCAGGAAACCATAGCAATGCAATAATAATAAATTCTAATTGCAGAAAAATTTAAAACATGACTAAGTGAAAAGTGAAAATAAAAATGGTCTGTAATTCCATCAACCAGCAACAGTATTTGATTTCCTGATGACCAGGTGGAACACAGGCTTACAACCCCTCATCTATGATTCAGAAAGTAAAACCTTTTTGCTTTTGTTTTTTAAGTTTGCAGCAAATCTGTTTGGCTGTGCAGCCTAATCCAAACTGAAGTAGTGCTCTTTACAGTCTTTAGTTATCCCAATTAGTATGAATAATCATGCTTCATTGCAGAAAGATTAATGGGTCTGGTTTCTGCCTCAGACAGACTGAATGTAGTCCATAATTGGGCACCTTTGCAAAATCTGAAAAACTCTAAATTCCAAAACACCCCCAGAGGTCAGAATTATGGACCTGAATACTAGAAAGAAGTGATGATAGTAATAATAATTGTCATGAAGTATGACATCTACAAGTTCCAGGTACTACTCAGCCCATTACATATATTAATTAAATTCTTATAGCACCCCCACAAGGCAGGTACTGTTATCTTCACATGAGAAGAGGATATATTGTACCTATTGTTTCATCGCTTGCTTTCTGCACTTAATATGTCTTGAACATCTTTCATTGGAATGACTGTTAATCAGAAGCCTTATGTTTAGTGACGGCATCGTGTCCCATTGTGTGGCCATGCTGTCACTTAGCTAGCCCTCTGGCGTTGGACATTTAGACTGTTTTCACACCCTTTCTCTCTGATGCATTTCTCCACGAGATCTTTCTCTAGAGATCAATCGGTTGCTCCTCTCACACCTTTGACTTTGAGGAAAGCACGTGACACTACTCATTGGCTCCTTGAAAGGAAACCCTTCCTGCTTCTTAAACATCTCCTGTGATACATATATATTTTTTATCCTAACACGAACATGGTCACATCTCTATATGCCCTTATCGGATTTCCCAGTGTTTGGAGAATCTATTCTGCCGTTATTGGATCAGGATCTGAAATGATGTGACTCTCACTTCATGAAACACGACCTCTTCTGTTTCCTGCCCTTAACTCCTGGCGGTTCCGCCAGGCTACTTCCTTCTTCTTCTGACTTAGTTTCAGAGGGTCAACATGTCATCTAGATGATGTCTGATTCTTACTCCTTAACCCTAAATATTTAGTCAAATAGGTCCTTTGGGGGATGTCTTTTAACCTTGATTCTTTCCCCATATTTGGCACTAAAAGCTTCTTTTGCATTTGGATTTGTTTCCTGTGGCTGCTGTGATAAATTACCCCAATCTGAGGAGCTTAAAACAACAGAAATTCATCCTTACAGTTCAGGAGGCCAAAAGTCCAAAATCAAGGTTTTGTCCCTTTGTCTCTCTTCCACGTCTCTTGTGAGGACACTTGAGATTGGACTTAGGGTCCACTGGGTAATTCAGGATGATCTCACCTTGACATCACATCTGCATACACCTTTTTGCCAAAGTAGGTCCTATTCACAGGCTTCAGGGGTCATGACGTGGGCATACCTTTCAGGGGCACCATTGAGTCCATGACAGCACCACTCTCCCCAAATCTAGGGACTGATTTTTCTCCCTTCACACTTTCCAAGTGGAATCACTTACCCTCCTGGTTCCCATCCAAGGTAGCACATCCCCCTCAGAGATGTTTCACTCCTGTGGAGCTTATGAGGTTAAACAATGCTCATGAGAAAAATGGTTCCTTTGTTCGGCTAATCTACAAAAGAATCCCAAACCAGTTCTCTCCCATACATTAAATATATTTTCTTTACCAAACGAAGTGTTGCTACTTATGCTAAATCTACGGACGATTTTTTTCCTTTACTGTAAGGACTAAAGGTTACATTCCAAGAAGGAGGAAATTCTTTCTTGAGTGTCTGCAGTATATTAAGTGCTGTTATATTACCTTGTTTAACTCTCATAACAACCCTGAGACTTACAGACCATCTTCTCTGCTTTAGAGAATCGAACACTGAGGCTCAGAAAGGTTAAATAACTTGTTAAAAATCACACAGTCACTAGCAGGACTCAGCTCTGTCAAACCCAATGGCCCTTAGATGTCTTCTCAACACGAAACACCTTTCGAGTTTTTCTAGATAAGTGCAGGGTGGAGACAGTGAATGACTCAGAGGTCACTAATGATAGTGACAGGACCGAAGCTTGACTCAGCTGCCAGTTTGTTGTTTTTTCCATTACACTACTGTCCACGTAGAAGAGAGGTTATGATTTGAACTCACAGAAGGACACGCACCCTGACTGAGCTCAGAAAGTGCCTGAACTTGGATAGGTGAGCCTGAGTCTATTCTGTCTCCACTGCTGGGTGACAGATGCTCCTGGACCAGTCATTTGGCACCTTTGAAGTTCAGCTTCCTTCTCTGTAAAATGGCACGATAATGAAACTTACCTCCTCACATCGCTGAGAGGATTAAAGAATGCATGCTAATGTATAGGGAGTGAAGGTACTCCCCAAATGGTAGCTGTGACAACTCTGTATGTTGCTATCAAATGTCTTTTTAAAATTAAAGATTTTTAAAATTATATTAAAAAAAGAAATTCATGCTTATAGTAAAGAGTAAAAGTAAAATCTCTCCGCTCCCAAAGATCCTAGCTCTTGTCCGTGGAGGTAGGTATTGTTAACAGTATTTTCAGCATGATTCCACAAATTTTTTGTGTATTGTGAGTATGTATTCACTGACTCAATGGATATGGGTTTGGGTAGACTTTGGCAGTTGGTGATGGACCGGGAAGCCTGGCATGCTGCAGGTCATGGGGTCGCAAAGAGTCAGACACAACTGAGTGAATGAACTGAACTGAACTGAACAAGTGTATATTCATTCATTGCACACATAGTGAAGTCACTCAGTCATGTCCAACTCTTTGCGACCCAATGGATGTAGCCTGCCAGTCTCCTCCATCCATAGGATTTTCCAGGCAAGAATGCTGGAGTGGGTTGCCATTTCCTTCTCCAGGGGATCTTCCCAACCCAGGTATTGAACTGTCACATGAGTGTATGTTCCTCAGTTCTTTGTCTCGTCACAACAAAGATTTGGAGGGACGGACATTAAGGCACTCGGCACATCACAGCTCCCGGGTCTTGGACAAACCGTGGTACAGCTCTTAGGCAAATCAGTGTCACAGCTCTATTTTATTTAGAAGATAGCAGGAGAATCCACCCTCGAAGCATGAGGGCATGCCAACCAAAGACTCGAAGGGGAGAGAGTGGGGGAGCGTGTGGGGGAGGGAGAGAGAGGGAGAGAGAGAGCACACGCACGCAGGAGAGAAAGGGAGCGAGCACACATAGGTTCATACAAATTCACAGCTTACTTTTTACTAAATCATTGCTCCGAGTGTGTTCTCAGAAAGCAGACTCTGAGACAGACTTTAGGGTACCAAATGCTCACTAGGAAGTGCTCTTGGAAGTAACATCTGCGGAGAGGAAGGAAGGCAGGAGCAAGAGTGGACAGAAGAAGTTAAGATCTTGGACAGCCTTGGACTTCCCTCATGGTCCAGTGGTTAAGAATCCACCTCCCAGTGCAGGGGACAGAGATCTGATCCCTTCTCTGAGAAGATTCCACCTGCCGCAGGGTAACTAAGCCAATGTCCCACAGCTACTGAGCCCAAGAGCTGCAGCTACTGAGCCTACATGCTGCAACTACTGAAGCCCAAGCACGTTGAAGCCCCTGCTCTTCAACAAGAGAAGTCATCACAATAAGAAGCCCATGCACCACAACTAGAGAAAGCCCACATGTAGCAACGAAGACCCAGGCCCGTCAATCGATAAATAAAGTATTAAAGAAAAAAAAAAGGAAAAATATTTGGGATAGCCTCAGCCAACCCCACTGGAGCTCCAGAGTTAACCAGACCATCACAATTGCCCCATGCCTTGTTGGTCCCAAAGACCTGGGCTTCAGCAACCTCCGCACCCCCACTATCAGTGGGCCAGCCTGGGAAGGCATGCCCGGGGACAAGGCAACTCTCTGCAGCTGAGGCCATCTGTGCCAGGGTGACAGCTAAGCTGCTGCTGCAGTTGGACAAGTCCTTCTGATTGGGTACCCATCAGCACATTCCGTGCCCACTTAACATCTCAGTAACATTGAGATGACTTAGCAAGACACAGCCTGCAGCTGCCCACAATGCCACCAGAAAACTCGGATGAAATAATGGTACACAACCACCATGGCCTATTTGTCTAATGACTGGAAGACCTATGTCCTGCAGACCTAGCAACTGAAGCTGCTTGGGGCTGTGCAAACTTAAAACTAGTTTTATGTGAGTTTTTACTGTCTGGGGACAGTCGCTTTACCTTGTCTTCCCCTTTCGACAGCAGAACTTTTGGTTCCTCTTTGGCTGGGAATATGGTGAAGGGCTGGGGGAGGGGATGCAATTAAGCAAGCACATTTCTCTGACAGCAAAAAAGAAAAAGGCTGAGGATTCCCATTCTATAAAAAACAAGCACAAAGGGTCATTCACGTACATGACAGTGGGCCCTTTCTATCGACTTCCTCTTCCCTTGTAGTATTTATCTTTGTCCAGCACTTGCTGAATCAAGTCCCAAGGTGAGAATCCGGAGTCATTGCCACAGTGTCTGGAAGATAGATACCCAGGCAATGCCCACCAAGGGGGCTACTGTGCAACTCAGCATACCCACGCTCTGACCCCACACCTTCCACAACTTTCCTCCTCTTTCCTCCCTCAAATTTAGGCATCCACTTAGCCACAGAATGACAAAGATTGGGAGAGGGTAGACTAGACCCCATCCTGGGGATGGAGACCTGCTTGAAAGCAAGAATTAGGCTCCAGTCAATATTGTGCATGCGTGTACTGTGTGTTTAGTAGTGCCCAACTCTTTGCTACTCCGTGGACTATAACCCACCATGCTCCTCTGTCCGTGAAAAATTTCAGGCAAGAATACTGGAGTGGATTTCCATTTCCTTCTCCATTAATCAATATTACTGATGGGAATATAGCATTTCAAATCATTTTGAAAAGCAGTTTGGCAGTTTCTTATAAAGTTAAACACCATAGGAGCTAGTCATTCCAGCCACAGATAAAGGAAAACCCACGTTCACATGGTGATTTGTACACGAATGTTTGCATGTGTGCTCAGTTGTGTCTGCCTCTTTGTGACCTCATGGACTGTAGCCCTCCAGGCTCCTCTGTCCATGGGATTTCCCAGACAAGAATACTAGAGTGGGTTGCCATTTCCTAGTCCAGGGGATCTTCCTGACTCAGGGATCAAACCTAAGTCTCCTGCATTGCATGCAAATTTTTTACTGTTGAGCCACTGGGGAAACCTTCACATGAATGTTTATAGCAGCTTTATTTATAATAGCTCAAGCTGGAGACAATCCAAATGTTAATCAGATAAAATTATAGAATACTAATCATCAGTAAAAAAGGAATAAACTATTCTGTTTAAAAGGAGATACACAAAACTATAAAAGGATATACAGAAAGCATGAACCTACCTCAGAAACCTGCTGAATGAAAGAAGTCAAACATAGGGGGACATACTGTATGATTCCATTTATGTGAAACTCCAAGAAATCAATTTAATCTATATTGACAGAAAACAATCCGTAGATGCCTGGGGTTAAAGGTAGAAGAGAACTGACTATAAAAGGACATAAGAAAAATGATGGGACTATTTTATATCTAAACCATGGTGGTGATTTCATGGGTATATAAATTTGTCAAAATGCATTAAACTGTGTACTTTAAATAAATGGATTTCATTGTATGCAAATTATTTCTCCAAAGGTTGATTGAAAAACAAAGTATGTAGGCAAGTATTTTAAAGAACAATATAAAAGCAAATGAAACCCAAGAGTTTTAACTTTTCAGCTATTTTAACATATTGTAATTTATATTAAAACTGTGAGACAGATAATAGAAAAGCTGTTAATATAAATCATTCTATTCATAACGGAGTATGACCCCAAGACCACCTCTGCTGCTGCTGCTGCTGCTGCTGCTAAGTCGCTTCAGTCGTGTCCAACTCTGTGCGACCTCAGGAACAGCAGCCCACCAGGCTTCCCCGTCCCTGGGATTCTCCAGGCGAGAACACTAGAGTGGGGTGCCATTTCCTTCTCCAATGCAGGAAAGTGAAAAGTGAAAGGGAAGTCGCTCAGTCGTGTCNTGTGTTGTTCCATGTCCAGTTCTAACTGTTGCTTCCTGACCTGCATACAGATTTCTCAAGATGTGTATAAGAGACAGGTTGGACAAGTCCTTCTGATTGGGTACCCATCAGCGCATTCCGTGCCCACTTAACATCTCAGTAACATTGAGATGACTTAGCAAGACACAGCCTGCAGCTGCCCACAATGCCACCAGAAAACTCGGATGAAATAATGGTACACAACCACCATGGCCTATTTGTCTAATGACTGGAAGACCTATGTCCTGCAGACCTAGCAACTGAAGCTGCTTGGGGCTGTGCAAACTTAAAACTAGTTTTATGTGAGTTTTTACTGTCTGGGGACAGTCGCTTTACCTTGTCTTCCCCTTTCGACAGCAGAACTTTTGGTTCCTCTTTGGCTGGGAATATGGTGAAGGGCTGGGGGAGGGGATGCAATTAAGCAAGCACATTTCTCTGACAGCAAAAAAGAAAAAGGCTGAGGATTCCCATTCTATAAAAAACAAGCACAAAGGGTCATTCACGTACATGACAGTGGGCCCTTTCTATCGACTTCCTCTTCCCTTGTAGTATTTATCTTTGTCCAGCACTTGCTGAATCAAGTCCCAAGGTGAGAATCCGGAGTCATTGCCACAGTGTCTGGAAGATAGATACCCAGGCAATGCCCACCAAGGGGGCTACTGTGCAACTCAGCATACCCACGCTGTGACCCCACACCTTCCACAACTTTCCTCCTCTTTCCTCCCTCAAATTTAGGCATCCACTTAGCCACAGAATGACAAAGATTGGGAGAGGGTAGACTAGACCCCATCCTGGGGATGGAGACCTGCTTGAAAGCAAGAATTAGGCTCCAGTCAATATTGTGCATGCGTGTACTGTGTGTTTAGTAGTGCCCAACTCTTTGCTACTCCGTGGACTATAACCCACCATGCTCCTCTGTCCGTGAAAAATTTCAGGCAAGAATACTGGAGTGGATTTCCATTTCCTTCTCCATTAATCAATATTACTGATGGGAATATAGCATTTCAAATCATTTTGAAAAGCAGTTTGGCAGTTTCTTATAAAGTTAAACACCATAGGAGCTAGTCATTCCAGCCACAGATAAAGGAAAACCCACGTTCACATGGTGATTTGTACACGAATGTTTGCATGTGTGCTCAGTTGTGTCTGCCTCTTTGTGACCTCATGGACTGTAGCCCTCCAGGCTCCTCTGTCCATGGGATTTCCCAGACAAGAATACTAGAGTGGGTTGCCATTTCCTAGTCCAGGGGATCTTCCTGACTCAGGGATCAAACCTAAGTCTCCTGCATTGCATGCAAATTTTTTACTGTTGAGCCACTGGGGAAACCTTCACATGAATGTTTATAGCAGCTTTATTTATAATAGCTCAAGCTGGAGACAATCCAAATGTTAATCAGATAAAATTATAGAATACTAATCATCAGTAAAAAAGGAATAAACTATTCTGTTTAAAAGGAGATACACAAAACTATAAAAGGATATACAGAAAGCATGAACCTACCTCAGAAACCTGCTGAATGAAAGAAGTCAAACATAGGGGGACATACTGTATGATTCCATTTATGTGAAACTCCAAGAAATCAATTTAATCTATATTGACAGAAAACAATCCGTAGATGCCTGGGGTTAAAGGTAGAAGAGAACTGACTATAAAAGGACATAAGAAAAATGATGGGACTATTTTATATCTAAACTATGGTGGTGATTTCATGGGTATATAAATTTGTCAAAATGCATTAAACTGTGTACTTTAAATAAATGGATTTCATTGTATGCAAATTATTTCTCCAAAGGTTGATTGAAAAACAAAGTATGTAGGCAAGTATTTTAAAGAACAATATAAAAGCAAATGAAACCCAAGAGTTTTAACTTTTCAGCTATTTTAACATATTGTAATTTATATTAAAACTGTGAGACAGATAATAGAAAAGCTGTTAATATAAATCATTCTATTCATAACGGAGTATGACCCCAAGACCACCTCTGCTGCTGCTGCTGCTGCTGCTGCTAAGTCGCTTCAGTCGTGTCCAACTCTGTGCGACCTCAGGAACAGCAGCCCACCAGGCTTCCCCGTCCCTGGGATTCTCCAGGCGAGAACACTAGAGTGGGGTGCCATTTCCTTCTCCAATGCAGGAAAGTGAAAAGTGAAAGGGAAGTCGCTCAGTCGTGTCCGACTCCTAGTGACCCCATGGACTGCAGCCTACCAGGCTCCTCTGTCCATGGAATTTTTCAGGCAAGAGTACTGCCATTGCCTTCTCCACAAGACCATCTCAATAAGCACTAAATAAGTATTTAATACAAGTTAAAACTCACATTCCAGAAACAAAAAAATGAGTAGAAATTAGTAATAGAAAACTTCCTTGACTGGATAAGGATTATTCATCTGACGAAGAAAGTATTTTAATTACAAGTGCCATTGCATCGGAGGATCTTTCTAAAGTCATCACTGGGACTCATCCTAGGAGAGCCATATACATCCTAGGAAATGTGAGAGAAGAGTGAGGAAGCATATTTGGTTAACATGATTGGGGTAGGTGGGGTATAATAATGGTAACACTGGGTAGGAACCCAAGATACTAGATATTTGCAATACAAGAACAATTCTACAGATCAAAAAACTGCCCCACATCCACACAACTTTCTCATGTCCTACTACTTTGTTTCATACATATGTATATATAAACACAAGGCATTTTTTTTCAAGGACTTAACATATAATGAGGAGCTTCTCTGGTGGCTCAGTGGTAAAGAATACGCCTGCCAATGCAGGAGATGCAGGTTCCATCCTTGAATTGGGAAGATCCCTTGGAGAAGGAAATGGCAACCTACTGCAGTATTCTTGCCTGGGAAATCCCACAGACAGAGGACCCTGGAGGGCTACAGTCCACGGGGTTGCAACGAGTAGGACATGACTTAGTGACTAAACAACAACAACATGTAATGAAAATTTTCCAGGAATAAAACTACAACATAATTTGATGGAGTGTTATATTTTGTTTTTTCCAAGTTTTTCTGAGTTGTTGACTATTTAGAAAAACCTTGTCACCACTATAGGTATCTGAATACGCCACGTCTGTGTTTATATAAATGTGTAGTTGTCACTTCCCCAGTAATAATGGTCATAGGTAGAGTCATCTGCAACTTTGTTATGACTGTTGGTGTATTTGTGTGCCAAACTTTTACGTATTGAAATACTGCTATTTTATTATAAATGAATTATGCTTTCTTTCTCCTTTACATTATGATGTATATTGATGTTTAGAAATCATGAGATTAAGTAGTTTATAACCCATGAATTCAGATGTTTACTACTTTCAGATTAGTAAAGATGTTGGTGCATAATTTTTGTTACAAGTATGATGGAATAGAAAACCATCGTTCTGGTGTAACAGCAAAATGAGGGAAAATATAGGAAAAGAAAAATAGAAGCTGTTTGTCAGAGATATAATTGTATTCTTAGAAGATCCAAGAGTCAACTAAAATCTATTAGGATTGGTGAGAGAGATTACAGATAACTGTAAAGGGTCTTATTACTGCAATATAATAAATATGCAATGGTTTTGTTTTTCTTGATAAATATCAACTGTGCTTTGCAAGCCCCACTCCCCACCTTAACCTGACACTAGCAGGGATAGGGCGGGTGGTGATGAAAATTAAGGACTGCCCATGAGCGTGTCTTCTGCTACATGCAATGATTTCGCTCTGAGCAATGGTTATTTCCTATGGAGGTACAGAGAGGAACTGTTGAGTAGGGGGAGAGCGAGGCTCACGTTCTCAATAATGGATAGCCTGCATGGAGGGCTTTGTCCCTGGTTATTCCTCTATTGAGTCTTTTCCCATTCTTGTTAAAGAGAGGAAGCGGGGAGGAAGAGAAAAGGAGAAAGAAAATTTTTAAAAAGAAAAGAAAGTAAATGAAGAATATTAAAACAAGGAAGAAAAGGGGGTACATACACTTAGGAAAAAAGATATGATACCAAATGTTAAAGTACTTGGTTCATTTGGAGGGTGGAGGAGGTTGGGAGGATATCAGATGACTTTCACTTCATACAATTTTATATTATAAAAACTACAGTATGAACCAGCAACTCTCCTCTTAGGTATCTTCTCAAGACAAATGAAGGCAAGTGTCCACACACAAAAAATCCACACATGTTCAGGCAGCATTGTTTATAATACCCCAGAAGGAAGTCAGACGGAGAAACACAACTATCATGTGATACTGTTAATATGTGGAAACTAAAAAAAAAAAAAAAAAAAGGTGCAAATGGACCTATTTACAAAACAGATTGCAATGAACCTATTTACAAAACAGTGAACCTTATTTCATTTCAATGACAATGAAAACAATTGTCATGGATATAGAAAACAAGCTTATAGTTACCAAGGAGGGAAGTAGGAAAGGGATAAATTGGGAGATTGGGATTGACATATACACACTCCTAATATAAAATAAATAACTAATAAGAACCTACTGTATAGCACAGGAAACTGTGCTACTCAATACGCCATGGTGACCTAAATGGGAATAGAATCTAAAAAAGAGTGGATATATATAGGGCTTCCCAGATGGCATAGTGGTGAAAAACCCACCTGTCAATGCCCGAGATGTAAGGATGTACGAGACTCAGCTTCGATCCCTGGGTGGGGAAGATCCCCTGGAGGAGCGCGTGGCGCACCACTCCAGTATTCTTGCCTGGAGAATCCCAGGGATTGAGTAGCGGGTGGGCTACAGCCCATAGTGTCACAGAGTCAGACACGACTGCAGCAACTTAACACAGCACACACATATGCGTACATAGAACCGATTCACTTTGCTGCACAGCAGAATTTAGCACAAGCTTATAAATCAGCAGGACTTCAATAACAATTAATTTTAAAAACATAATAGCCAAAAAGTAGAAATAAACCAAATGTTCACCAACTAATGAGTAAATAAATAAAATGTATTATATCCCGTATAGTAGATTACTATTAGTCAATAAAAATAAATGAAATATTGACATGTTTTTCAATACAAATCTCTGAAAGCCAGTCACATATCATATGATTCCATTTATATGAAAAGTTCAGATGACAGAAAGTAGATTGGTATTGCCCAGGTTGGGGGAAATGGAGGGCAGGATGGGAAGCAACAGCTAAAGGATATGAGGTTTCTTTGGGGGATAATAAAAATGTTCTAGAACTGATTATAGAGGTGGATGCACATATCTGTGAATATGCTAAAAGCCATTAAACAGGTCAACTGTATGACATCTGAATTATATCTCAATAAAATTTTAATAAAAACTTTACAAAGGATATGTACTGTTTTACACTAATAAAAATTAGTGATTTCATCTGCTAAATGTACATATTATTAATATTATATAGATTAGTTATATATTAAGTATTCACCCCCCAAATATCCAAACTTTTATAATAGGATTCTGTCTTGAGTCCCCTGGATAATTACTTTTATAAGTAGGTAGGTTACCTAACAAAAGCAAGAAGGAATATAATATATTACTAGCAAAAAGAAAAAAAAAATNACGACAGAGGATGAGATGGCTGGATGGCATCATGGACTCGATGGACATGAGTTTGGGTGAACTCCGGGAATTGGTGATGGACAGAGAGGCCTGGCGTGCTGCAATTCATGGGTCGCAAAGAGTTGGACACGACCGAGTGACTGAACTGAACTCAACTGAAAGACAAATAGATAGTAAAGGCAGTGATGAATAACTTAAATAAGCTAGCATGAGGGCTAAAAGAATAAAAATTCTAAAATCAATTATAAACACTATAAGCAGTTAAAAAGCATGAAGATGTTAAAAATGACATCAAAAACACAAAACTTGCAAGGAGGAAGTAAAAATGTAGATCTTTTAAAATGTGTTTTAACTTAAATGATTATAAGTTTAAAACGAGCAGATAACATTATAGGTCAACATATATAAACTCCATGGTAAACTGGAGCTCATGTACACCTGTGGTGGATTCATGTTGATGTATGGCAATGCCGATAGAGTATTGTAAAGTAAAATAAATTTTTTAAAAATTAATTAATTAAAAAAGAAAAACCTACAACAGAAACACAAAAATTAGTGAGAAATAAACACAAATATAATACTAAATAAAATAAAATCACAAGTTCAGTTTAGTCTCTGTCATGTCCGACTCTGTGCAACCTCATGAACAGCAGCATGCCAGGCCTCCCTGTCCATCACCAACTCCTGGAGTCCAACCAAACCCATGTCCACTGAGTTGGTGATGCCANAAAATAAAATCACAAGTTCAGTTTAGTCTCTGTCATGTCCGACTCTGTGCAACCTCATGAACAGCAGCATGCCAGGCCTCCCTGTCCATCACCAACTCCTGGAGTCCAACCAAACCCATGTCCACTGAGTTGGTGATGCCATCCAATCATCTCATCCTCTGTTGTCCCCTTCTCCTCCTGCCCTCAATCTTTCCCAGCATCAGGGTCTTTTCAAATCAGTCAGCTCTTCACATCAGGTGGACAAAGTATTGGAGTTTCAGCTTCAAAATCAGTCCTACCAGTGAACACTGAGGACTGATTTCCTTTAAGATTGACTGGTTGGATCTCCTTGCTGTCCAGGGGACTCTCAAGAGTCTTCTCCAACACCACAGTTCAAAAGCATTAATTCTTCGGTGCTCAGCTGGGAAGTTACTAAAAGAAGAAAAAAAAGAACACAGAAGAACTACAAAACAACCAGAAAGCAAATAACAAAATAGAGATAAGTACATATCTATCAATAATTACTTTAAATGACAATGGGATAAATGCTCCAATCAAAAGACAGAGGATGGTTGAATGGATTTAAAGAAAAATAAGACCCATCTATATGCTGCCTACAAGAGGATCACTTCAGAACTAAAGACACACAGAATCTGAAAGTGAGAGTATGGAAAAAGATATTCCATGCAAGTGAAAATGTAAGAAAGCTGGGGTAGTAGCACTCATATAAGACAAAGTAGACTTTAAAACAAAGTCTATAATAAATAACAAGGAAGAGCATTATATAATGATAAAGAGATCAATCCAAGAAGAGTCTATAACATTCACAAACATATATGTATCTAATATAGGAGCGACTAAATATATAAAGCAAATAACAGAAATTAAAGGAGAAATTGACAGTAATACAATAATCATAAGGGATTTTAACATCTCATTTATATAAATAAATAGATCATACAGCAAAAAATTAATAAGGAAACAGTGGCCTTAAATGGCATGCTAGATCACTTGCACTTAACAGATGTCTAAAAGATATTCCATCCAAAAACAGCAGAATATATATTCTTTTCATATGTACATAGTATATTCTCCAGAATAGATCACATGCTAGTCCTCAAAATAAGTCTCAGAAAATGTAAGGAGATAGAAATTATATCATTTTCAGTCTTAACAGTATGAAGTAAAGTGACATGTTAGTTGCTCAGTTGTGTCCAACACTTTGCAACCCCATGGACTGTAGCCCACCAGACTCCTCTGTCCATGGAATTCTTCAGGCAAGAATACTGGAATGGGTAACCATTCCCTTCTCCAGGGGATCTTCCCAACCTAGGAATTGAACTTGGGTCTCTGTATTGCAGGCAGATTCTTTACCATCTGAGCCACCAATGAAGCCGAATACACAACTAAATCATGAAATAAGAAAAACCTCAGGGGGCAGTCCTAAGATGGCAGAGGAATAGGATGGGGAGACCACTTTCTCCCCAACAAATTCATCAAAAGAACATTTCAACGCTGAGTAAATTACACAAAACAACTTCTGAATGTTGGCAGAGGACATCAGGCACCCAGAAAAGCAGCTCATTGTCTTCAAAAACAGTCATCATCTGCCTGAGAAGGTGTGCCAGTTGTACACCCAGAAAACTGAGCAGCAGGGACAGGAGAGGCAATAAGTCACAGTGACTGTGCTTGCCAAACACGTGAGCTACTCGGACCTGGGAAGGGCACAAAATGCAGGCCCAACCAAGTCTGCCCCTCTGAGGACTACCTGAGTGCCTGAGCGGCTTAGACCTGGGAGGTGCATGCAGCCCAGGGCCGGGCTCAGACAGTTTCCAGTGGAGCAACCTAGAGCCTGAGCTGTGTGAGCCTTGAGTGGGGGCAGGCCCAATGTGGATGAGATACTGTGAGCACACGCCAGTGTTATTTGTTTGCAGCATCCCTCCCTCCCCACAGTGCAACTGAACAACTGAGCCTAAAAAAAAGTGTCCACCACCGCCCCCGTTGTGTCAGGGCAGAAATCAGAACTGAAGAGACCAGCAAACAGAAGAAGCTAAAACAGAGGGAACCGCCTTGGAAGTGACAGGTGCAATAAATTAAAACCCTGTTGTTAGTACCAATTACATAGGAAGGGGCCTATAGATCTTGAGAAATATAAGCCAGGCCAAGGAACTATCCAAAAATGAACTGACCCCACACTGCCCACAACACCACTAGAGAAAGTCCTAGATATATCTTTACTATTTTTATAATCATTCTTTTTGTTTGTTTCTTTTTTCTTTTTCTTCTTTTTTAACATTAAAAAAATTTTTAAGTCCTCTATTTTTCCTTTAATTTTCATTTTTATAACCTATTACTTTAAAAAAACACCCTATTTTTAAGCAAACTTCATATATATATATATATACACACACACATATATATAAATATACTTGTGACTTTTTTTCTTCTTCTTCTTTTTTTCTTTAATATTGTATTTTTGAAAATCCAACCTCTACTCCAGATTTTTAATCTTTGCTTTTTGGTATTTGTTACCAATTTTGTACCTTCAAAAACTCAATCTTCCATACCCATTTTTACTTGAGAGAGAGATTACTGGCTTGACTGCTCTCTCCTCCTTTGGACTATCCTTTTTCTCCACCAGGTCGCCTCTGTCTCCTCCCTCCCCTTTCTCTTCTCTACCCAACTCTGTGAATCTCTGTGTGTTCCAGACGGTGGAGAACACTTAGGGAACTGATTACTGGCTGGATATGTCTCTCTCCTTTTCATTCCCCTCTTTTATCCTCCTGGCCACCTCTGTCTCCTTTCTCCCTCTCCTCATCTCTGTATAACTCTGTGAACATCTCTGAGTGGTCCAAACTGTGGAGCTCACATAAGGAAGTGATTACTGGCTAGCTTGCTCTCTCCTCTTTTGATTCCACCTTATCTCATTCAGGTCACCTCTAACTCCCCCCTCCCTCTTCTCTTCTCCATGTAACTGTGTGAACCTCTCTGGGTGTCCCTTAATGTGGAGAAACTTTTCATCTTTAACCTAGATGTTTTATCAATGGTGNCTGAGGTTCTTGATATTTCTCCCAGCAATCTTGATTCCAGCTTGTGTTTCTTCCAGTCCAGCATTTCTCATGATGTACTCTGCATATAAGTTAAATAAGCAGGGTGACAATATACAGCCTTGACGTACTCCTTGTCCAATTTGGAACCAGTCTGTTGTTCCATGTCCAGTTCTAACTGTTGCTTCCTGACCTGCATACAGATTTCTCAAGAGGCAGGTAAGGTGGTCTGGTATTCCCATCTCTTTCAGAATTTTTCACAGTTTATTGTGATCCACATAGTCAAAGATTTTGGTGCCTAACTATATTTCAGTACCAAATTAGCAATGATTAAAATTTTGGGAGCAGAGTGGATAATCAAAAGGAAAAACACTAGAAATATAAGAAAAGCTTTAAGTCATAAAGAGGGCTGTTGCTGCTACTACTAAGTCACTTCAGTCGTGTCCGACTCTGTGTGATCCCATAGACGGCAGCCCACCAGGCTCCTCCATCCATGGGATTTTCCAGGCAAGAGTACTGGAGTGGGGTACCATTGCCTTCTCCCATAAAGAGGGTAGAAACAAATTCAGCATTTAAGCATAGAGAAATGCTTAAGTGGTAAAGAATCTGCACAATTGTAAAGAATCTGCAAGTGGTAAAGAATCTGCCTGCTAAAGCAGGAGACTCAGGAGAGACGAGTTCAATCCCTGGGTCAACAAGGTCCTTTGGAGAAGGGAATGGCTACCCACTTCAGTATTCTTGCCTGGAAAATACCATGGCCAGAGGAGCCTGGTGGGCTACAGTCCAGGGGGTTGCAAAGAGTTGGACTTAATGCTTGCATAGCTAATAGTGATGAAATATAAAGCCATATAAATGAAGTTTATGAAATATTGTATACTAACATGAAAAATCTAAGTGATAAAGTTGGTATAAACAATTAAATCATAACTATTGCAGTAAAAACCTCATGTCCCACAACACATTATAATGAATAGGAAGGAATAGCATTTAAAATTAACATAATAGCAGCTGTTTCTAGATGATGGAAGTATGTATGTTTGGTTTGTCAGCTTTTCTGTATTATCTAGGTTGCTTATAATGGGAATTTATTTCTTTTATAATAGAATAACTGATTAAACTTTTTAGAAAAAAAAAATCTAAATCAGTAATGTGTTACAATAGTATAGAAAATTTCTATTTTTTTTTTCATTTTGGATGCTCTATTGGGTATAATGTGAGTATATTCAAGAGATAATGTTTATTTTTTATATTTAGTTGGTGCCTTTTCCAAGTTGGGAATTGTTTTTTCTCTGACACTGGTTAATATGCATTTGCCGGAGCAGAAGTGGTTAATGGTGGTCTGTGTATAAACCATTCAGGTGATTCAGAGTACACTGAATAGAAACTCAAGAGCCCCATGATGGGAGAATTTTTCAATTTACAAATGACTAGTAAAGCTGTGGTTATGTTTTACAAAATAGACTTTTGCTTTCATTTTCACAAAATGTTCTGTGATATATTTTAGATATTAGATTTCCCTCGCAACTGTGAATGGCAACTCAAGTTTGAAGTTAAGAAATTGTTCTCTTTTGTGTTCCAGATGGTGCTAAACATGAGTGAACATGGTAATCTACTTATATAATTTGTTCTTGATATTTATTTTTCTTTGTTCATGTTCTAATATTCGTGGGTACACAGGCAAGTGCCACTAGATAAATTGTCTTTACACTTTTTGATGGAAAACAGGAAGAACAAGAAATAGGTGTTCATGGATGAAGGAGAAAGAAGAAAGTATCTTGGTTTGCACGTTGCAGTAAAAGATAAAATCAAAGGATCATATTCAAATTATATATAATTTGGAGATATTTCTTCTAACTTAGGGGAAGAAAGGGCAGGTAAATTAAATTTTAGGTTAAGCAACAGCTGAAATGTCAAGCATTTAAGAAGGACTAACAAGAAGCATTTAAACCAAATTAGATTTGACTCTAGAATGGACTAATAAGTATAGATTGTTTTCAATAAACAAAGAATTTTCTGAGTTAACTATGTGTGTGTTGCATTTTATATTTGTCATTGTGATGCCTTATACATAGTATTAAGGTAAACTTCAAAATTTTGAGAATCTATCAAATAACCAGTGATGGAAGGAGGCAGGGTAAGACATATTCTTTGTAGAATTATGGGGAAATAAAATTGTGGCTTCCCTGATAGCTCAGTGTGGCTTCGCTCATAGCTCAGTTGGTAAAGAATCTGCCCGCAATGCAGGAAACCCCAGTGCGATTCCTGGGTTGGGGGGATTCACTGGAGAAGGGATAGGCTACCCACTCCAGTATTCTTGGGCTTCCCTTGTGGCTCAGTTTGTAAAGAATCCGCCTGCAATGAGGAAAGCCTGGCTTTGATCCCTGCGTTGGGAAGATCTCCTGGAGAAGGGAAAGGCTACTCACTCCAGTATTCTGGCCTGAAGAATTACATGGACTGTATAGTCCATGGGGTCACAGAGAGTCGGACATGACTGAGCAACTTTCACTTTCTTTCTTTCAAATTTGGGATTATAAATTGGAGGGCAACTAAGAGTTGAAGGGGATCTTTTTCCAGAATTATCCTAGAAATAGTGCATTTGATATGAGTAAAGCACTCCATTGACTACCTGAAACTTTTCAGTTTATAATGGCAACTTTTGCTTGAAAATGTAATAGAAATTATTTTAGTTAGATACACCTTTCTCAAAAATTAGATATATAGTTGACTCTTGAACAGCATGCATTTTAATTGAAAGGGTCTGCCTATATATGAATGTTTTTCAGTAAATATGTACTATAGTACTACATGATCTGAGGTTGGTTAAATCCACAGATGTGGAACCACAGATATGGAGGGCTGACTAAAGTTATATGCAGATTTTCAACTGCTAGGGGATTGATTGCCCTAATCCCCTCATTGTTCAAGGGTCAACTATAGTTGAATGTTATCATTGCTTTGTATTTTTAGTGTAAATTCATTAAATCAGATAATATCCAGTTTTTTAAAACTTTTAAAATTGAAATTTAATAAGCATACACCAAAGTGCAGGTATCTTAAATGTACAGCTTGAAGGTCTTTTTCAGTGTGAATAGGTGCATTTTACAGCTGTGTATTTCCCTCTAACTACTGCTTTGGCTGCTTTCCACACATTTTAATTAACTGTATTTTCATTGCTTATTTTGAATTTCTCAGTGCAATATATTTCTTAATTCAAAATTAAATGTGTCCTACTTATTTTCCAAACATTTTAGTTCTCTTTTTTGTTAATTTGTTAATTTAACTCTACTATCGTCACAGAATATGCTGTATATAATTTCAATCCATTGAAATTTGTTGAAAATTTCAGTAAAGTTTGCTTTATGACTCAGAGAATTATTTACTTTAGTGATTATTCTGTGTGCATTGAAAAGAATGTGTATTTTCCCATTTTGATAAACATGTTATTAAAACATATATTCCTACTGAGTGTGGTTGCCTCTTTATGACAATTTTGTATGTTTTTTGATTGAAGTATAGTTTATAATATTAAATTAGTTTCAGATATAGCACATAATAATTCAATATTTTATAGATTATATCCCAAGGCAATGGCACTCCACTCCAGTACTCTTGCCTGGAAAATTCTATGGACGGTGGAACCTGGTGGGCTGCAGTCCATGGAGTTGCTAAGAGTCATACACGACTGAGTGACTTCACTTTTCACTTTCACTCATTGAAGAGGGAAATGGCAACCCACTCCAGTGTTCTTGCCTGGAGAATCCCAGGGACAGGGGAGCCTTGTTGGCTGCCGTCCATGGGGTTTCACAGAGTCGGACATGACTGAAGCGACTTAGCAGTAGCAAAGTTATTACAAAACAATAACTATATTTTCTTGTGCCATACAATATATATTATTGCTATGACCATAATTTTGTAACATCATTGATTTACAAACTTTCTTCAGTCAGTAGCACAGAGGGGCTCAGACGGTAAAGCGTCTGCCCGCAATGCAGGAGACATGGGTTCAATTCCTGGGTCGGGAAGATCCCCTGGAGAAGGAAATGGCAATCCACTCCAGCACACTTGCCTGGAAAATCCCATGGACGGAGGAGCCTGATAGGCTACAGTCCATGGTGTTGCAAAGAGTCGGACACGACTGAGTGACTTTACTTTACTATATTTGAAAAAAGCAAAATGCACCTGAACAAAAGTAAACAGATCAATATCTAATTACATACACATCTGCATCTTTAATGCAGACATCCTGGAGTGTGAAGTCAAATGGGCCTTAGGAGGCATCACTAGGAACAAAGCTAGTGGAGGTGATGGAATTCCAGCTGAGCTATTTCAAATCCTCAAAGATGATGCTGTGAAAGTGCTGCACTCAGCATGCCAGCAAATTTGGAAAGCTCAGCAGTGGCCACAGGACTGGAAAAGGTCAGTTTTCATTACAGTCCCAAAGAGGGCAATGCCAAAGACTGTTCAAACTACTGCACAACTGTACTCATTTCACACGCTAGCATGTAATGCTCAAAATTCTCCAAGCCAGGCTTCAAAAACCAAGAACTTCCAGATGTTCAAGCTAGGATGGTGGCCAAATGCGTGGAAGAGGGATGTTATAACTCTTGCATTGAGGTTTACACAGATTCCACATAGTGTCCTTATGTACTATACAGTATGGTACATGCCAGGTCATATGATCCAAGCAGCAAGGCAACCGAAACCTGCTACAAAACCCTTCCTTGGCTCTCAACCTCACTCAAAATTAGCAATATTCTTAGTCACTCAGTCAATAGTTGGAGCAATATAACCAAATATTTCTAACAACATAACCAAAGTGATATGTGTTATCTTTAAAATCTAAAGGGACCTACCAAATACTATATTTATTTATTAGTGATAGATGCAAAGTGTAAGTTACCTGCTGGGGTCCAGCCCCGGTGGATCCAGGGTGATTTGAAGGTGGGGACAGACTTGGCGTCCTTGGAAAAATACATATTTAATTACAGATATATAGAGAGATTAGAAACGGATAGTGTAGTAAGAAAATTAGTGGAGAAAAAGAGGCTGAATAACTTGGTTTATATGGAATAGCATCCATGCTCCAGATGGGAATTCAGCCAGAAAAACGGGGAGCAAGAAAGAGCGACATGGGGGAATCAGTCTTTCCAGAAACTGATCCCATTTCTTTATTTTTCAGGTTTTCTTGTATACCTTTTGTTACATATAGAGATGAATACAGAGTCACACGGGGGTCAGCAGTCCTGACTTTTATCAAAATCAGGTGCTTCACATAAATGCATAAAAAGAGGTGTTAGGGATTTTTACATCATCTCCTGGCCATGAGGCTTGCTGACATTTACAACCCTTTCCTTCTGATAACCAAAAAACTTATTCTTTCCAAGGATGTTTTTTCTTAAACCAGGCACCACCCTCCAAATAAAGTTGCATNTGCATAAAAAGAGGTGTTAGGGATTTTTACATCATCTCCTGGCCATGAGGCTTGCTGACATTTACAACCCTTTCCTTCTGATAACCAAAAAACTTATTCTTTCCAAGGATGTTTTTTCTTAAACCAGGCACCACCCTCCAAATAAAGTTGCATTCCTATAGGGTGCAGGTGTAGCGAGTTACAATCAAGAAAGGAATTTATTTAACCCAAGGTTAACATGATTAATCTTAAAGGTTAATATNGGGATTTCCTGAGGCTTGATCACGCCTTTGCATATGCCAAGCCTCCTTCCTCATGACCTTTGCCATGGGCAAAGTTCCTCACACTGGCCTTTCAGGATATATCTCAGCATGACCCAGATCACTTGATTCCTAAAACTTTATTCAAAAGAGCAGGTCTTTGGATCTTTAGTGGATATTCTCCCATATTCTGACACACATTCAGATAACTTACAACTTCCTGGTCATCAGATCTGATTAATTTGATGTCAGAAATATACTGAACCGGTGTGATAGTCTATGAAATGTTCAGATGATCAAGATCATTTCAGACTATGTTGCGATCAGAAAAACTAACATAGTTCAGTGACTAGGTTGAAAATATGTACTGCTGTCCATTGGATATGAGTGTGAACTGCTTCTAAAATAGGATTTTTTCCCCGGGGACCAGAAACACGTGTGTAGAGGATAGATAGATACAAGCCCAGTGACAAGAGTATGTGATTTGTCCAGTGAAGAACTGAACTTAGCAGTTATAAGTGGGGCTACCGCTAGGTTAAGTTTGCAATAGTCCACTACCATCTGCCTTAAAATAATTGAATCAGATTTTTTTCATGGACTTTACATGGGCTCATTAAATGGAAATATGATTACGATCACTATCACTGCAGGCTTGAAGTCACTGAGGTTGGTACTTATCTCTGTCATTCTACTCAGCATGAAATTATGATTGCTTTCGATACACTTCTTTGGTTTGGGGTGAGACACAGTTGACCTTTCCTGTAATTATGGTTCTTACTCCACAGGTGACCAAAACAATGCCAGAGAGGGTTATTATTATTTTTTTTTTTCCTAACTACTAAGTGTATCTGTCTCAATTAGGTACTCAGGTAATGAGGACATGGACATAGTATAATGTCAGAGACTCATCTTGGGTGCATTATGAAACAGAATTGGGTCTTTATCACTAGTCCTTTCTACTTCCTCATTCTAACAAGGTTGCCATGATAGCGTTTTGGATCCTCTGGTGTCAGTTCAGAACTTGTATTCAACAGCTGTTTAAAAATCTAGATATTTCCCTTTCCTCAGTGTTCAATTGCTTTGGACATGTCCATAAATATTTTTCCAGAATTGAGGATCCTTGCTGTGTCTTACATAGAGAACTCACCCTCTCTTCAAATGATGGGCCCTGGGTCAGAGAACTGGCTCAGGTCTGGAAACTGAGCAATTGATCATGATATTCCTATTGTAGCATTTTGCTCATCTATATTAGGTGTCCATTGTTATGTAACAAATTACCCAATAAACTGGTGGCTTAAAACAATAAACATTTATCTCACAGTTACTGTGGGTCAGGAATCTGAAAACAACTTAGGTGGGTAGTTCCAATTCATTATGTCTCATGATGTTTCACATAAGATATTGGCCAGAGATTCAGAAATCCAGGGGCTCAACTGGGATCAGTTGAGCCACTTCTAATTTCACTCACAGGATTGGTGGCAGCCCTCAGTTCTTCACCGGCTATTCACAGCATCATTTTGCAGCACATCCACCTCAGGTATAGGGTTTGCATGATTTTGAGGGGAGGAAAAGCTGTTTTTCTCTAGCAAGAGGAATTTCTCTGGCTGCTAAAACATTTTTGTTTATTTTGTTCTTTTACTGAGTTACAGGGTCCACCTCAAAAATCATTCCACAACAACCCAATCTCAGGTCACAGGATCCCAGTCCTACTTACTTGCTTTCTGACTTTACATAGGCAGATGGCATACTGAAATTCGCCTTAGTTTGTAACTTTGTTACTGTTACAGTCACTAATCTTAAGAACAGTCTGGTTACAGCTATAGGAGATGTGATGCCCTGAATTAACTGACTGATCTAAACTTATCAATTTCTTTCTTCAAGACTCTGATGGCACTTAACAACAACTAATCACCTCCATTGTCCCTTATCACTTTGCCCCATCTGACTTAAAATGCTAAAGATATCGCACAAACCAACGTACCTCCTTTCTCCTGTACCCGATCTTAATTCACTGCACATGAGAGGTTTAGTAATTGTCACAATTATTTAGTAATTGTGACGTTTTAATATGCAAGGGTTTAACACTATCCTTTATTACCAACAATATGTTCCTTCATGCCATGTGACTGGTAAGTATTTAATGCCAAATTCCCATTCTAAGAATCTGCTTCCTTGAACCCCTTCTGGAACAGAATAGTTTGAATTTTACTATAATGAGATTTTGTAACAAGGCGGTGTGAATAGTCTATTTTGATGTTGACCCCTGAAAACCACAAATAGGGACAAGGAAAATAAGAGTGAGGAAGAAGGGCAATAAGTAGCATTTATTACCAACTCAGTTACCACCACGGGAGCCACTACAGCTTAATCACATTGGAGAACTCTGATATCCAGTGAGCGACAAAGGACTCGAGTTACTACACCCAGTGCGCAAGAAAACTATGGGTATCATACAACAAGTCCCATCAATCATAAATTAAGGGGTGTTTCTAGGAACATCCTTGGAATTAAACCCCAAAACATCTGGCCTGATTGGCATGTGAGCATAGGAGTCCCCAGAAGTCAGGGAAAGCCATCAGGCAGTTGGAAGTTAGGTGGTAATGTACTATAATAAGATATTCTGGGGAAAAGGCCAAGGTTCTAAAATGTGTGCTATTCGTTTGTACTTAATAAAAAGAAAAAACACTTTGCATATACTGCTGCTGCTGCTGCTAAGTCGCTTCAGTCATGTTCGACTCTGTGCGACCCCATAGACGGCAGCCCACCAGGCTCACTCGCCCCTGGGATTCTCCAAGCAAGAACATTGGAGTGGGCTGCCATTTGCTTCTCCAATGTATGAAAGTGAAAAGTGAAAGTGAAGTCGCTCAGTCGTGTCCGACTCTTGGCAACCCCATGGACTGCAGCTCACCAGGCTCTTCCGTCCATGGGATTTTCCAGGCAAGAGTACTGGAGTGAGATGCCATTGCCTTCTCCCTTGCGTACTAGAGGTATATATTTCAAATAGCCTAAAAATATGTTTAAAGATGCAGTTGTTGTTCAGTCACTCAGTCATGCCTGACTCTTTGTGACCCCATGACTGCAGCAAGCCGGCTTCCCTGTCTATCACTATCTCCCAAAGTTTGCTCAAACTCATGTCCATTGAGTTGGTGATGCCATCCAATCATCCTGTCCTCTGTTGTCCCCTTCTCCTCCTGCCTTCAATCTTTCCCAGCATCAGGGTCTTTTCCAATGAGTCAGCTCTTTGTATCAGGTGGGCAGAGTATTGGACCTTCACTTCATCTTCAGCCCTTCCAGTGAATATTCAGGACTGATTTCTTTTAGCATTGACTGGATTGATCTCCTTGCAGTCCAAGGGGTGCTCAAGAGTCTTCTCCAATACCACAGTTCAAAAGCATCAATTTTCACTGCTCGGCCTTCTTTGTGGCCCAACTCTCACATCCATACAGGACTACAGGAAAAACCACAGCTTTGACTATACGGATCTTTGTAGGCAAAGTAACGCCTCTGCTTTTTAACATGTTGTCTAGGTTGGTCATAGTTTTTCTTCCAAGAAGCAAGCATCTTTTAATTTCATGGCTGCAGTCACCATCTGCAGTGATTTTGGAGTCCCCCAAAATAAAGTCTCTCACTATTTCCATTGTTTCCTCATCTATTTCTCATGAAATGATAGAACCAGACGCCATGGTTTTAGTTTACTGAGTGTTGAGTTTTAAGCCAGCTTTTTCACTGTCCTCTTTCATTTTCATCAAGAGACTCTTTAGTTCCTCTTCACTTTCTGTCATAAGGGTGGTGTCATCTGCATATCTGAGGTTATTGATATTTCTCCCAGCAATCTTGATTCCAGCTTGTGCATCATCCAGTTTGTTGGCATTTCTCATGATGTACTCTGCATATAAGTTAAATAAGCAAGGTGACAATATACTGCCTTGACATATTTCTTTCCTAATTTGGAACTAGCATGTTGTTCTATGTCCGGTTGTAACTGTTGATTTCTGGCCTACACACAGCTTTCTCAGAAGGCAGGTAAGGTCGTCTGGTCTGATATTCCCATCTCTTGAAGAATTTATCAGTTTCTTGTGATGCACAAAGTCAGAGGCTTTAATGTAGTCAGTGAAGCACATGTTTTTCTTGAATTCTCTTGCTTTTTCTATGATCCAACAGATGTTGGCCATTTGGTCTCTGCTTCCTTTGCCTTTTCTAAATGCAGCTTAAAAATCTGGAAGTTCTTGGTTCACATACAGTTGAAGCCTGGCTTGGAGAATTTTGAGCATTACTTTGCTAGAGTGTGAGATGAATACAACTGTGTGGTAGTTTGAACATTCTTTGGCATTGCCTTTCTTTGGAACTGGAATGAATATTGACCTTTTCCAATCCTGTGGGCACTGCTGAGCTTTCCATATCTGCTGGCATATTGAGTGCAGCACTTTCATAGCATCATCTTTCAGGATTTGAAATAGCTCAATTGGAATTTCATCACCTCTACTACCTTTGTTCCTAATGATGCTTCCTAAAGACCACTTGACTTCACTCTCCAGGATGTCTGGCTCTAGGTGAGTGATCATACTATCATGGTTATTTGGGTCATTAACATCTCTTTTGTATAATTCTTCTTCTGTTTTCTTGCCACCTCTTCTTAATATCTTTTGCTTCTGTTAAGTCCATACCATTTCTGTCCTTTATTGTGCCCATTTTTGCATGAAATATTTTCTTGGTATCTCTAATTTTCTTGAAGAGATTTCAAGTCTTTCCCATTCTATTGTTTTCCTCTATTTCTTTGCATTGATCACTTAGGAAGGCTTTCTTAGCTCTCCTTGCTATTCTCTGGAACTCTGCATTCAGATGGGTATATCTTTCCTTTTCTTCTTTGCGTTTCGCTTCTCTTCTTTTCTCAGCTATTTGTAATGCCTTCTGAGACAACCATTTTGCTTTTTTGCATTTCTCCTTGGAGATGGACTAATGTCTATGGGGTCACAGAAAGTCAAACATGCCTGAGCGGGCGTGTATGCATGCATGCTCACATGTACACACACACACACACACACACAGACACACACAGACACACACAGACACAGAGACAGATATACTGTACAACACAGGGGATGTAACCAAAATTGTATAATTACTTTAAATGGAGTATAATCCATAAATATTTGAATCATGATGTTATACTCCTTATGAATGTGATATTGTACATAAACTATACCTTAATTAAAAAAAAAGCTTTTAAATCACTTTATTTGAAAAAATGTCTTGTATTGTCTCTTAGCTTTGAGCTTTACTTGATCAATATGAACACAATGATCAATTATAGCAGTCTGTCTAAAGATCCTCTGGGATCAATTTTCCATGTGGGTTTGTTGTTCTTTTATTCACCATACCACCAAGCAGTTCTCACACAACAGCTGGGTATCCTCATTTTAACTCAGTTCTGACACATCTGACCTGAGACAGTGTCAGATTCTGCAGGTTGAGTGTTCAGTCCTACAAGACTCTCCTTCCCCCATGATACACATACATGACAGAGGTCCAGGTTATTTCTTGAACTTCTGACTTACTGGCTATTAACCAAAGTTTCCTGTGACCACTCCTCAGGTTTGGTTAATTTGCCTGAGCAGCTCATAGAACTCAGAGAAACATTCTGTGTACTAGATTACTGGTTTATTATATAAGGATATAACTCAAGAACAGCCAGATGGAAAAGATACATAGGGCAAGGTTTGAAGAAAGGATATGGAGCTTCCAAGTCCTCTCCACTCTCTCTACATCTCCAACATTTATCAGAAGCTCTCTGAATCTTGTTTTGGGGGCTTTTATGAAAGTGAAAGAGGAGAGTGAAAAAGTTGGCTTAAAGCTCAACATTCAGAAAACAAAGATCATGGCATCTGGTCCCATCACTTCATGGGAAATAGATGGGGAAACAGTGGAAACAGTGTCAGACTTTATTTTGGGGGGGCTCCAAAATCACTGCAGATGGTGACTGCAGCCATGAAATTAAAAGACGCTTACTCCTTGGAAGGAAAGTTATGACCAACCTAGATAGCATATTCAAAAGCAGAGACATTACTTTACCAACAAAGGTCCATCTAGTCAAGGCTATGGTTTTTCCAGTGTTCATGTGTGGATGTGAGACTTGGACTATAAAGAAAGCTGNAAGAAAAGTTATGACCAACCTAGATAGCATATTGAAAACCAGAGACATTACTTTGCCAACAAAGGTCCATCTAGTCAAGGCTATGGTTTTTCCTGTGGTCATGTATGGATGCAAGAGTTGGACTGTGAAGAAAGCTGAGTACTGAAGAATTGATGCTTTTGCACTGTGGTGTTGGAGAAGACTCTTGAGAGTCCCTTGGACTGCAAGGAGATCCAACCAGTCCATTCTGAAGGAGATCAGCCCTGGGATTTCTTTGGAAGGAATAATGCTAAAGGTGAAACTCCAGTACTTTGGCCACCTCATGCGAAGAGTTGACTCATTGGAAAAGACCTTGATGCTGGGAGGGATTGGGGGTAGGAGGAAAAGGGGACGACAGAGGATGTGATGCCTGGATGGCATCACCGACTTGATGTACGTGAGTTTGAGTGAACTCTGGGAGATAGTGATGGACAGGAAGGCCTAGCATGCTGCAATTCATGGGGTCGCAAAGAGTCAGACATGACTGAGTGACTGAACTGACTGAATTGAACAGGGTTCTCAAGGCAAAAATGCTGATGTGATTTGCCATTCCCTTCTCCAGTAGGCCACGTTTTGTCAGAACTCTCCACCATGACCCATCAATCTTGGGTGGCCCTACATGGCATGGCTCGTAGTTTCATTGAGTTAGACAAGGCTGTGATCCATGTGATCAGTTTGGTTTGTTTTCTGTGATTGTAGCTATCATTCTGTCTGCCTTCTGATGGAGGAAGATAAGAGGTTTGTTTGTGGAAGCTTCCTGGTGGGAAGGACTGGCTGTGGGTAAAACTGGGTCTTGCTCTTGTGGGCAAGGCCATGTTCAGTATATCTTTGATGAAATTTTATGCTGATAAGTGGAGCTGTGGTGACCTGTATACAGGTCAAGAAGCAACAGTTAGCATGGGACATGAAACAATGGACTGGTTCAAAATTTGGAAACAAGTACATCAAGGCTGTATATTGTCACCCTGCTTATTTAAATTATATGCAGAGTACATCATGAGAAATGCTGGGAAGGATAAAGCACAAACTGAAATCAAGATTGCCAGGAGAAATATCAATAACCTCAGATATGCAGATGACACTATCCTTAAGGCAGAAAGCAAAGAGGAACTAAAGAGTCTCTTGATGAAAATGAAAGAGGAGAGTGAAAAAGCTGACTTAAAACTCAGCATTCAAAAAGCGAGGATGATGGTATCTGGTCCCATCACTTCGTGGCAAATATACAGGGAAACAATGCAAACAGTGACAGACTTTATTTTCTTGGGCTCCTAAATCACTGCAGATGGGGGCTGCAGCCATGGAATTAAAGACACTTGTTCCTTGGAAGAAAAGCTATGACCAACCTAGATAGCATATTAAAAAGCAGAGACATTACTTTGCCAGTCCAAGTATGGTTTTTCCAATAGTCATGTATGCATGTGAGAGTTGGCCCATAAAGAAGGCTGAGCACTGAAAAATTGATGCTTTTGAACTGTGGTGTTGGAAAAGACTCTTGAGAGTTACTTGGACTACAAGGAGATCCTACCAGTCCATCCTAAATGAGATCAGTCCTGAGTGTTCACTGGAAGGACTGATGCTGAGCTTTGATCACCTGATGCAAAAAGGTGACTCATTAGAAAAGACCCTGATGCTGGGAAAGACTGAAGGCAGGAAGAGAAGAGGGCAACAGAAGATGAGATGGATGTATGGCAGCACCGACTGGATGAATATGAGTTTGAACAAGCTCTGGGAGATAGTGAAGGACAGGGAAGCCTGGTGTGCTGCAGTCTATGGGGTTGCAAAGAGTCTGACATGACTGAGTGACTGAACAACACCACCATTCTACATACATGTGTTAATATATGATACTTTTCCTCTTTCTGACTTACTTCACTGTGTTTGACAATCTCTAGGTCCATCCATGTTGCTGCAAGTGGCATTATTTTGTTATTTTTATGGCTGAGTAATATTCCATTTCGTATATATACTGCATCTTCTTTATCCATTCATACTACTATATATAAAAATTGATAACTAATAAAGACCTACTATGTAACACAAGAAACTCTACTCCATGCTCTGTGGTGACCTAAATGGGAAGGAAATCTAAAAATGACATAATCTAAAATACATTATGTGTATAACTGATTCATTCTACAGAAGAAAGTAACACAATACTGTAAATACTCCATTAAAAGTTTTTTTTTTTTTAGAAGTTTATCTTTGGTAATGCCAGTTTCATCGTGATGGATAGACTATTGTGGGCCTGAGCAGCAGGGAGGGAATGCAGATGTCCTGAAGATATGTCCATCAACTCTGCTTGTGAATTCAGTCAAAGCTACCAAGGCTCTGAGCTACAGTGCAAAAGCCTAAATCCACAATACATTGTCTAAGCCAGTTTTCAAAAACAAATATCCCAAAATAAATATTTTTATCAAAAAAAATTTTGGAAATAGAGACAAAATGAGTCTAGAAATCTAGAGATATTGTAAAAGGGAAAAAAAATTGTCCCAAACACAAACAGGGATATTAAGGATTTGGGGAGGTTTGACAGCATATAAGCAAAAGTAGGTAGTGGAGACAAATTTTGCTCAACATAACCTTGGTAAAATAAAGGATGGGCTTCTTAGGTGGCTCCGTGGTAAAGAATCTGCCTGCAATGCAAGAGACAAGAGTTTGATCCCTGGGTTAGGAAATGGCAACCCACTCAAGTGTTCTTGCCTGGAAAATGCCATGGACCCTGGCAGGCTACATATAGTCCATGGGGTCACAAAAGAGTCAGGCACATCTTAACAGCTAAACAATAAAACTAAAGGATAAATCCATTAGGTTAACTTAGAAAATTTCACAGATAGGAAAACCCTTTTTCCCAGAACAGTATTTCCACATTGCTCTGATACCTTAAACGGCTGAAAAAATATTCCTGCTCTTCTATTTCTAGAGTAGAATGAAACCTGAAGAAATCTCTAAATGGCAATGGCTTCATCTCAATAACAACATGAAAACTATGCCTTTACAATTTCATCATTTTCTGCTCATCCACACAGTTGGAACTTTAGTTCCTGCAGAGAGCCTCACTGCCCTCGAGTCTTGGCACAGAAATCTAGACTTATCTGTGTGTCACAAAAAGGTTTTCTTGACAGACTGCTACCCTAGCAGAATCCAACATTCCAAATGTAAGGCCCTGGATTCAACCACCTTGTCTCAATTTCAAAACATTGAAGTTAACATCTGTGAAAAATTCAGAGTTTGGATAATAAATCATCCAGGCTACACTGTCCAAGCTTCTAGAAGGAAATAAGGAAAGGGAAAAAAAAAAATCATTCATTTAACAAACAGTTACTGAGGTCGATTAGCATAGAAATAGTGCTCACATATAAACCTCATATGTATTTCATCTTGTAAGAGTTCCACTTTGTTCGGTTTTTAATATTTGCTATTATAGTCCTGATTACATGCCAGAAATTTCCATTTAAGTTGAAACGAAATTTTATGATTATGTCTTGTGTCCGGGACCAATTTGGAAAGCAGGAAGTAGTAAATCTATAGAAGCAAATTTTTCATGGAGCTAGATGGGGAAGGAGCATCCTTGCCACTAAGTGATAGCACAGAAATTCATCTTTCAAGATGCAGGGGCTTCCTCAGAGGTCAGTAAAAGGCCTCCTGGGCAATCTCGAGACTGAAATGGAGCTAAGCGTCCCTTCAGTTACTTTCCTGCTCTTCTCTGAGGTATTTAGANAAAGCCAATAGAGTATTGTAAAGTAAAATAAAGTAAAAAAAAAAAAAAGAATATCAAAGGAAAAAAAAAATCAGAGGTCTAGATGAGAGCATAAAACAGACTCTGGTTTTGGGGTAGACGCTCAGGAACAGGGGGTTTCCTGAGGCTTGATCACGCCTTTGCGTATGCCAAAGCCTCCTTCTCATGACCTTTGCCTTGGGTAGAGTTCCTCACGCTGGCCCCCGGCATCTAAGAACTTTTTTGTGCTGTATCATAGGCTTGGCTATTGTTTTGCTCACTAATTTTGTCTTTGTTTCTGTAAGGTATGGATTTAACGATGACTTGGAAGGTTTTGTTGGAGAAATGAATCCTGAGGGATTATTTGAAGTAAGACTAGAAAATTGCATTTCTGCTTTCTTAAGCCTNACTGCAAGGAGATCCAACCAGTCCATTCTAAAGGAGATCTGTCCTGGGTGTTCTTTGGAAGGAATGATGCTAAAGCTGAACCTCCAGTACTTTGACCACATCATGCAAAGAGTTGACCCATTGGAAAAGACTCAGATGCTGGGAAGGATTGGAGGCAGGAGGAAAAAGGGACGACGGAGGATGAGATGGCTGGATGGCATCATGGACTCAATGGATGTGAGTCTGAGTAAACTCTGGGAGTTGGTGATGGACAGGGTGGCCTGGCGTGCTGCAATTCACAGGGTAGCAAAGAGTCAGACACAACTGAGCAACTGAACTGAACTGAACTGAACTGAACTAATGAAGGCTTCATTATACAGACATGATTGTTTAAATCATTGGCCATTGACAATTAACTGAACCCCCCAATCCCTCTGTTTTCCCCAGTGGTCAGAGTGGCAGAACTTGAAGTTCCAACTGTCTTCTAATCAGTGATTGGCTTTCCTGGCAAACAGCTTCCTAAATAGAGTTTCAAAGTTGACTCACTAACACAACAAAAGACACTTTATAGTTCTCAACACTTAGGGAATCCCATAGGAGCTCTATGCCAAACAAAACCAAATATGTATTTCTTATCATAAATCACAATATCACACAGTTTCATTCCTTCTTTTGCAAGAGATTTGCAATTTCCAAAAGTGACAGTGGCATGGAGTAATCACAGGAAACAATGGAAAGATCAGCAGTCTAACCTGTGTAGTACAGGAAGCTGTACAGTACTCTGTCATAGCCTATAAGGAAAAAGAATCTAAAAAAGAGTGGATATATATACGTATAATTGATTCACTTTGCTGTACAGCTGAAACTAGACAATATTGTAAATCAGTTATTCAGTTCAGTCTCTCAGTCATGCCCGACTCTTTGTGACCCCATGGACTGCAGCATGCCAGTCTCCCCTGTCCATCACCAACTCCTGGAGCTTGCTCAAGCTCATGTTCATTGAGTTGGTGATGCCATACAACCATCGCATCCTCTGGCGTCCCCTCCTCCTCCTACCTTCAATCTTTCCCATCATCAGGGTCTTTTCCAATGAGTTCGTTCTTTGCATCAGGTGGCCAAAGTATTGGAGCTTCAACTTATGCTCCAATTAAAAAAAAAAAAGTCAGCATTGTTAGGTAAAGAGGACCAGGACACCGAAAAGAATGTCTAACAGACTTTTTAATGGCAAAGCGCTCCTGGGTGGGATTCCAGGACCCGAGCGAGGCAGGTCAAGGAAGTCCGCGCCCTGACCGTGTTGGGGGTGGTTTTTATACGTTCGTTGCGAGGGATGGTCAGGCTAGATGGACGGGGGTTCGGATAGGTCACCAGGCCGAGGTGTCGTGGGCTGACAGGTCCTTTTACGTGGCTGGGGTGGGGCAGCTGTAGCTGGAGAAGTGTGCTGTCATTGGTCCCCAGGATCTGGGAGGCTCTGTTCCCCCGCCCGCGGGAGGGAAAGGAGGGGCGACCCATCCTGGCCCTGGGGTCCGGCCTTACAAGCATTCCATCCCTTTAGACTACTGGGCCAGACGGCTACTTGGCGTCTATTTCAAGTAATCTTAGACTCTTAGGCTTTTTATAACTAACACTCACTCAGTTTTCAATATGTTCTGGGCATGGTTCCAAGTGCTTTACATATATTAGTACACTTAATCTTCAGCAACCCTCTGAAGTAACTTGAGGTATCTATGGGATAAAATGAAGATACCGAGGCCCAGAGATGTGAGTGCGTGTCCAAAGCCCCAGAGTTTGGAAGTGGCAGAACATTTTGAGTTTCTTTTTCCCTCCCAGTTTCTCTTTTTTTTCCCTCAGTGTCAAGCCTATTGCTACATTTTCTTGATGCTGAACCCATGTTCATACCTCTCATACCCCTTTTTTCACTCTTTTATATTTGCCTCTTCTAATGTACTGAGTCTGATGGACTGGGTGACTAAGCTTATTTGTGTATAAAATAAGGGTAAATATGTGGTTAGCAAGTGATGACTCTGTACCATTTAGATTCTTCAAACTATTTCTCAGATATATTCTTATAGTTGAGGCTGCTGGCTAAGTGACTTACGGAAGAGAGGCACTGAATATTTTTCCAGAGTAAAATTTCATTTGAATCACAACTTCTGCTGAATGAAGTTGCCTCTTCTTGTTTCTGTTTTCATGCTTCTCCCTATATTGAAGCTGGTTCAGTTCTTTCAAAATTGCAACAGTTATATTATCAGTTGGAATCAGATGCTTATGGCATATGTAAATAAATCTATATATAAATTTATTTAAAATTTATTATTGCACTGCACTCCAAACATTAGCATAATTGGAATGTGTACACACACACATATACATACATGCTGCTGCTGCTAAGTCTCTTCAGTCATGTCCGACTCTGTGCGACCCCATAGACAGCAGCCCACCAGGCTCCCCCATCCCTGGGATTCTCCAGGCAAGAATACTGGAGTGGGTTGCCATTTCCTTCTCCAATGCATGAAAGTGAAAAGTCAAAGTGAAGTCGCTCAGTCATGTCCGACTCTTCGCGATCCCATGGACTGCAGCCTACCAGGCTCCTCCATCCATGGGATTTTCCAGGCAAGAGTACTGGAGTGGGGTGCCATTGCCTTCTTCAGTATACATACATATATATATATATACATATATATATATATGTATATATATAATGAAAAAGCAGAACTTGATAGTGTAAACCCAATTACAGTTGACAGTGGCAGTTATTAAAAACAATGAATGTTTTAGAAGTATCTATTTGAAACAGTTAACCAGAATGTAAACAGTATATTATTTTTTAAGTGTAAAGCACTGATTTGAATGTGACTTTGGTGAAAAAAAAAAAAAANAAAATTTATTATTGCACTGCACTCCAAACATTAGCATAATTGGAATGTGTACACACACACATATACATACATGCTGCTGCTGCTAAGTCTCTTCAGTCATGTCCGACTCTGTGCGACCCCATAGACAGCAGCCCACCAGGCTCCCCCATCCCTGGGATTCTCCAGGCAAGAATACTGGAGTGGGTTGCCATTTCCTTCTCCAATGCATGAAAGTGAAAAGTCAAAGTGAAGTCGCTCAGTCATGTCCGACTCTTCGCGATCCCATGGACTGCAGCCTACCAGGCTCCTCCATCCATGGGATTTTCCAGGCAAGAGTACTGGAGTGGGGTGCCATTGCCTTCTTCAGTATACATACATATATATATATATACATATATATATATATGTATATATATAATGAAAAAGCAGAACTTGATAGTGTAAACCCAATTACAGTTGACAGTGGCAGTTATTAAAAACAATGAATGTTTTAGAAGTATCTATTTGAAACAGTTAACCAGAATGTAAACAGTATATTATTTTTTAAGTGTAAAGCACTGATTTGAATGTGACTTTGGTGAAAAAAAAAAAAAAGAAAGAAAAGAAATTAAAAGATAAATGATTGCATTTCTAGAACCAGATCATTTTTTACTGAAGAAAGAATGATTTCTAGATGTTATTTGTCAATTGAATTCCATGTAATTAGGGGAATATGCTTTCCCTTCTTGTAGTCATGGCTTTTCTACTTCTTTCTTTGCTAGTCAAAATGCTGACATATTTCACATAATATATTTGCTCTTTGATGTGTAGTAGCATGAAAATTTGTCAGCTAACTGAATGTGTTTACTTTAGTTACATAAAATAGAATTAAGATGATACACTGCTAAAGACACTATTTAGAAGGGAATATATTAAATATTTCATGTATTTAGCTGGATAACTACATCATTAACTTCGTATTTATGCACATTCTTCTGTATTCCTCCTGAAGAGAGTCAGTAGCTTGAGACTTGGCTCAACAGCTACTAACAAGCAAGTTTCCTGCAAGGATAAAAGCTACAAATAAAGCATCTTGTTTTCCATTAAGTTACATTCAAATATCCATGTACTGTACCCTGTAATTAAGTCAAATATCAATTTTAATCACTGCATCCTTAGTTCATAATTTCTGTAATGCAATTGCATCAGTATGATATTGAGCAGCTAAAATGCCCTAGTTAAATGGAAATTTAACTGCTGGAAATTGAGACATAGAGAAAACCACCATACCTGCACTTAGGCAGTTAAGCTGAGAGATTTATGCTTGGGAAAGTGATGGTAGAGAGACTGGTTTAATTTGCATATTTAACAAATATTTTGTAAGGCCAATTTACAATGTCCCTATTAGTCTATGCCTGTGGTTTTGAAATAATGCTTCTGACTGTAACATGATTTAGAGAGTTGAAGACATTCCTTTAAAAAAGATACCTACTTATTGGCTAAAATAAGTAGCCTAAAATTAAGTTTGAATGATGTTATCCCAGAAGATAGCAGAGGTTAATTTGAGGGAAAAAAAAGTATCTTCCATTTGTTAGCCTTCCAAGAAAAGTGTTTGACTGTGCATATCTTATTTAGACTACAGCTTGCAGCTCTTCAATTAGAAGCAATTTCAAGTGTCAGATTTAAAGTCTATACAAAATCTCCTATAAACATGGCAATTGTCTTGCACATCATTTGGCAATAGCTTAACTCTGTTTAAGTCTAGAGGAAAATATTTTGAGTAGAAATAGGAACTGCTAAATCACTTCTAGTGTCACCATATTTTCTTTATGTTGACACATCCACATATTCGAAAAAATGTCTAGCCATATCCTACATATTGCTCAGCTTTAAAATCTCTTGCTTCTTTCTTCAAAAGGCTTGCTCAACACTCACACTGGCATGGTTCCAAGAAATGGAAATCATCTATGAGATGTCATGTAGTTGATGGTTCCAGAGTCTTGATGGAAATTTTACAATTTCAAAAAAAGACAAAGTTTTGAAAATCTATGAATAATTCATCTGACAATTTAGCTGAAATACCCCAGCATTTTATTCACAAGTGCTAAAACTACTCTTCCTTTTTCCTGTGAGATCAGGGAAATAGTTTGCTGGGCATGGGCATATCTTTCTTGTTGATGGTAGGATTCCTTTCAGAATACAACTTTGAAACTCCTGTTTAGATTAGGTTCATGCTCATAGTTTTTAAATTATTGATTACTTGGAGGCCAAGCCATCCTGATCTGTGTCATAGATGCATAATTTATCTTGATATTTAAAAGCATGTGTATCTGAAGGCTTCTGGAACTTTAATCTGACGCCTAATGACAGCACATTTTAAGCTATTTTATATTTTCAAAGTCTTGGCAAAAAGGGCTTTCTGGTGCAGTGGTGGCCTCACGTAAGAGCTCAGTATCTTTGAATGTTCCCTTTATTTCTTTAAATTTTTATACTTTTCCTTTCCTTTTTGATTTGGTTCCCCCCTTCCCCCCGCTTTCCAAAGTCCTTCACAACACTATTCTTCCTTTGGTTGTCTTTGTATTTTTTTTAAAGACTCTGTTTCACAGGCATCTCCATGGTGCCTCATATATTTTCTTTGTATCTCTCTTCTTTATGTTCTTCTTTTATGCATTCTGCCTTCTTGGATTTCTGCTGCTTGAAGAAACCCTTTCAGCCATTTATTTCCTATTCATTGTCTTACTTTTCTTTGTAGTAAGAGGCTGGTTAATTTATTATTGGTCTGAATTTTGCCTCAGATGCTTCTACTATTTGCTGTTCCACAGTGAAGAAAAGGGGGTAGAAAATGGTAAACTTCCTTTAACTGCTCTCATTGGAATGATAAAGTTTGATTTCAAAGCCAGGGGTGATTCATGCCTTCCTCTTCCCAGAGGTCAAGTTAGCCAACACCATAATGAAGCCTCCACCTTCCCACTTCCTGGCTCTGAACGCTGACAATGGCAACTCCACACTTAGTTGCAAATTGACAGAAAACTCCAACTCAGCAGAGGGTCAAAAAAGAAAAAGGGACCAAAAATTGCTGGTGAGATGGAAGGAGATATGTAAGCTCCTTCAAGGCATGAGGGACAGACATACATTTTTTGAAAACAAAAACACCCCATGTTTCCATTTTAAATGCCTTTTTACTTTTGTCTCAACTGCTTTGAACCTTTCTTCTAAGGTACGTCTTAAGTAATCTTTTCTTAGAATGTAATCATTCTTAGCTTCTTGGCCCTGGATTATGTAAATTTATGAGGAGTTATTATTATAAATGTACAATACAAATTGGAACCTGTGTTTAATCCCCCCCTCCCCCTGCCCCGTTTTATAGGAAAGCGACTGCTGACTAGAAGTTGTTGTTCAGTTGCTGTTGTGCGAGTCTTTGTGACCCTCTGGACTGTGGCCTGCTAGGGACCTCTGTCCATCGCATTTCCCAGGCAAGAATACTGGAGTGGATTACCATTTTCTTCTCCAAAGGATCTTCCCAATCCAGGGATTGAACCCAGGTCTCCTGCTTGGCAGGTGGGTTCTTCACCACCGAACCACCAAGGAAGCCCAAAGCCTTCCTTAGCAACCTCCTAACCAGGCAAATTGGTCACTCACTCATTTGGTTCTTTGTATCCTGCACAGTTTTAACCACAGTCCATTGAACACCTGAGGTTGGAGTTGATACAAAATAGCAAAATGGGCATTTGTTATCTGCCTACTGGAGGCAAGCATGGGCTGTCTGGATGGATAGCTGATCACTGGCAGTTTCCTTAGCAGGCTGCTGCTGCTAAGTTGCTTCAGTCGTGTCCGACTCTGTGCGACCCCATATACGGCAGCCCACCAGGCTCCGCCATCCCTGGGATTCTCCTGGCAAGAACACTGGAGTGGGTTGCCATTTCCTTCTCCACCTCAGCAGGCTAGCATGCTGGATTAAGTCCTATTCTTGTGCTTTTGTTTATGTATTCTTTCTGATTGGCCAGTGCTTTGAAGAGCTGAATAAAGTAAGAAGAGAAGGAAGGAAGGAGAAATAGCCAAAATTTTTCAAGGATGAGTGGAGCCAGGCACTGGGCTAAGCACTTGGCATTCATTAGTTCATTTAACTTTATAATTACCCTTTGAGGCAGGTACTATTATTGATATTGTCCCATACAGGAAACTAAGGTTCTCAGATTAATGAACTTTCAACTGGAGTGCAGACTGATTCAGTGACTGTAGATCTCAAGTTTCTAACTGTACCATCTTGTCTTATCTAATTAGCGAATGCAGATTTTTCAAATTCTTCAAGGCTAACTATTCCTTCATAGAGCATAACATCCCTCGATATTAGAGACATTTCATCTTTTTTCCTTTCTGTATAGAGTCTGATGAAGTCATCACATTGTATTTTATGTGACTATTTAGAAATCTTTCTCCTGTTCTTTGAAGGCATGGATGATATCAATTATCCCCAGTGCCTGGACATTTCTTGGGTTCTAACTGAATAAATAAATGAATGTCATTACTGTACACATTTTTTAATCATACATACCATATGTTTGGAAATTATATATTTTAAAGTCTTTTTCCTAGTTTTGGCTCTGATGATGTTCAAAATCACCCATTGAATAAATGGAAGAATAAGTAAGATGTAAAATACATGGGTGGCTTGTCCTAGCCTTGTCTGTCTGATTCCAACTCAAATTCCAAGACTTGAGATATGCACCCTTCTCCTAATATATATATCCAGGTGTTACCCTAGTCTGTCAGAAGGTAAGGCTTCTTGATAGACTCAGTGCCCTGATGGTGGTTTTTCCCATGTTGTAACACCAATGTTTGCTTATAGATCTCTGTCTACCAGTAGACTAAAATCTGGAGCTGCTGCTGCTGCTACTAAGTCACTTCAGTTGTGTCCGACTCTGTGCAACCCCATAGATGGCAGCCCACCAGGCTCCTCTCTCCCTGGGATTCTCCAGGCAAGAATACTGGAGTGAGTTGCCATTTCCTTCTCCGATGCATGCATGCATGCTAAGTCATTTCAGTCGTATCCAACTCTGTGCAGCCCTATGGACAGCAGCCCACCAGGCTACTCCATCTACAGGATTCTCTAGGCAAGAATACTGGAGTGGATTGCCATTTCCTTCTCCAAAATCTGGAGAAGAATATCTTATTCAACTATATTTCCTTGTTGTGTGGCATATATTTTAGCATGTGGCGAGTGGTGACTATTTTTTGATTGAATGGGTTATTTTGTATATTTATAAATGTAAAGGGGAATCCAAAAAGTTAATTGAGAGGATAAGTTAAAGTTATTCTCCTTCTTTTTTATTTGGCTGTGCCAGGATCTTTAGTTGTGGCATGGAGGATCTAATTCCCTAACCAGGGATTGAACAAGGGCCCCTGAAATTGGGAGAGTGGAGTCTTAACAATGGGCCACCAGGGAAGTCCCAAAGCTATTCTTTTCTTTTTCTCACATATAGTGTGTATATCTTAGGTATGGGGGGATTGCAACTATTAATAATTGTTTCCATTTTGGAAATAGAGCTGTTTAAAATTATACAGTAAAAATCATTTTAGGCCAGTAGTTGTAAAAATGCAACCCAGGGCTTCCAAAGCTTTCAGCAATAATATTCTTAAATTCCAGCAGATGGTGGTATTGTTATGAAAACCTGGAATCCTTAGATAAAATAAAGCGCTTTGCACCTATAAAAACTGTTTTGTTCCTTTCTCCTTGGAACAATAAAGAAGAGTATTCCCAGTAATTCTTTTCTCTATAAGACTCAGGTAAGAAGCAAAACACTTTTTCTTTTTCTTTTTTTTTAAACAGTCAATGCTGATCCATGGTAGAAGGGTTTTTGCTGCTGTTCAGTCTCAAAGTCGAGTCTGACTCTTTGAGATCCTATGGACTGCGGCAGGCCACGTTCTTTTCATAATGGGTAATATATGTATATTTTGTTATTTTATGATATATAAAAATTTTCTCTATTTGCTATGAACACTCCAATATATTATTGAAAAGGACTAATTGTTTTTTTTAATTAATATGTTTCTGAGGGTGAGGTGTCAGGATTTACTTATATTATCTTTAGATCAAATTATGATTCACATTTCACCCTTATTTTCTTAGTCTGAACTCACAAATCCTAGTCCTAAATTATAGTGTATATTAAATCCAGATCAAAAAGTTATTGCAAAATTCAGACTTTTAAATAAAGTAGGGAAAACCACTAGTCCATTCAGGTATGACCTAAATCATCTGACCTAAATCAAATCCCTTACAATTACACAATGGATGTGACATATAGATTCAAGGGATTAGATCTGATAGAGTGCCTGAAGAACTATGGACAGAGGTTCATGACATTGTACAGGAGACAGTGATCAAAACCATTTCTAAGAAAAAGAAATGCAAAAAGGCAAAATGGTTGTCTGAGGAGGCCTTACAAATAGCTGAGAAAAGGAGAGAAGTGAAAGGCAAAGGAGAAAAGGAAAGATATACCCATCTGAATGTAGAGTTTCAGAGAATAGAATGAAGAGATAAGAATGCCTTCCTAAGTGAACAATGAAAAGAAATAGAGGAAAACAATAGAATGGGAAAGACTAGATATATCTCTTCAAGAAAATTAGAGATAACAAGGGAACATTTCATGCAAAAATGGGTACAATAAAGAACAGAAATGGTATGGACCTAACAGAAGCAGAAGATATTAAGAAGAGGTAGTAAGAATACACAGAGGAATTATACAAAAAAGAGCTTAAGGACCCAGATAACCATGATGGTGTGATCATTCACCTAGAGGCAGTCATCCTGGAGTGCGATGTCATGTAGTCCTTAGGAAACATTGCTAGGAACAAAGCTAGTGGATGTGATAGAATTCTAGCTGAGCTATTTCAACTCCTCAAATACGATGCTGTTAAAGTGCTGCACTCAATTTGCTAGCAAATTTGGAAAACTCAGCAGTGGCCACAGGACTGGAAAAGGTCAGTTTTCATTCCAGTCACAAAGAAAGGCAATGCCAAAAATGTTCAAACTACTGCACAGTTCCACTCATTTCACATGCTAGCCAAGTAATGCTCAAAATTCTCCAAGCCAGGCTGCAGCAATATGTGAATCAGAACTTTCAGATGTTCAAGCTGGATTTAGAAAAGGCAGAAGAACCAGAGATCAAATTGCCAGCATCTGCTGGATCATAGAAAAGTCAAGAGAATTCCAGAAAATCATCTACTTCTACTTCACTGACTTTGCTAAAGCCTTTAACTGTGTGGATCACAACAAATTGTGGAAAATTCTTCAAAAGATGGGAATACCAGATCACCTTACCTGCCTCCTGCAGAACCAATATGCAGGTCAAGAAGCAACAGTTAGAACCAGATATGGAACAATGGACTGGTTCCAATTTGGGAAAAGAGTACATCAAGTCTGTATATTGTCTCCCTGTTTATTTAATGTTTATGCATAGTACAGCATGAGAAATGCTGGGCTAGATGAAGCACAAGCTGGAATCAAGATTGCTGGGAGAAATATTGATAACCTAAGATATGCAGATGACACCACCTTTATGGCAGAAAGTGCCATAAAGAACCTCTTGATGAAGGAGAAAAAGGAGAGTGAAAAAGCTAACTTAAAGCTCAACATTCAAAAAACTAAGATCATGGCATCTGGTCCCATCACTTAATGGCAAATAGATGGGGAAACAATGCAAACAGTGAAAGATTTTATTTTCTTGGGCTCCAAAATCACTGCAGATGGTGACTAAAGTCATGAAATTAAAAGATGTTTGCTCCTTGGAAAAAAAGCTATGACCAATCTAGACAGCACATTAAAAAGCAGAGACATTACTTTGGCAACAAAGGTAAATCTAATCAAAGCTATGGTTGTTTTAGTAGTCATGTATGGGTGTGAGAGTTGGGCCATAAAGAAGGCTGAATGAGGAAGAACTGATGCTTTTGAACTGTGGTGTTAGAAAAGACTCTTGAGCATCCCTTGGACTGCAAGGAGATCCAACCAATCAATTGTAAAGAAAATCAGTCCTGAATATTCATTGGAAGGACTGATGTTGAGACAGAAGCTCCAACTTTGGCCAATTGATATGTAAAGCCAATTCATTGGAAAAGATCCTGATGCTGGGAAGATTGAAGGCATGAGGAGAAGGGCATGATGGGGACGACAAGATTGTTGGATGGCATAATCAACTCAACATGAGTTTGAGGTGTGCTGTGATCCATGGGGTTGCAAAGAGTCAGACACAATGCAGCAACTGAACAACAAAAATTATCTCCTGACTAGGTGGTGAAATGAGTCAATGTCAAAGATTGTAGAACATTTCAAAAAAGATTTTAAAATGTTTAGTACTGTGCAAGTGAGCAAGTTTTTGGTTTTGGACATTTGTTAATGCTTCCTGAAGTTAAGAAGTTTTCAATGAAATTATTAAATGATTTCTTGAAATGGTATATTTCTGCTGTTGTAAACAAGAGAGATGATTAATTTCTTCTTAAATCTCTTTATGGGTTTCATGCTTGTCTTCAGTTAGTACACACATGCAGAGGGACACAAAATTCAGGCAGGATTGTAGGGAAATAAAGATTTTAAAATGAGACTGTTAAAGAAAAAGAAGCTTCGCTTAAAGAATTTGTTTTAGTACTATTTTTTTGTTAAGGAATACAGATTCAAAAAAGTTTACTACATTTCTAAAATGTAGTGTTTCCTATTTAAAATATTATTAATTGTTGTCAGGCTTAATGAATATTAAAATTTTATATAAGTGACTTTTGGGCTTTCCTTGTGGCTTAGTGGTAAAGAATCCACCTGACAATGCAGGAGACATATGAGACATGAGTTCAATCCCTGGGGTCAGGAAGAGTCCCTGATGAGGGCAATGGCAAACGCACTCCAGTAACGTTGCCTGGGAAATTTCATGGACAGGGGAGCCTGGTGGGCTACAGTTCATGGGGTCACAAAAAGGTCAGACACAACTTAGCAATTAAACATCAACAGCATAGGTGATTTTAACATAATCTGGGGGCATAATTAAATGTATGTACATATGGGCTAAGTCACTTCAATCATGTCTGACTCTTTGTGACCCTCTGGACCACAGCCCACTAATCTCCTCTATCAGATTCTCCAGGCAAGAGTATTGGAGTGGGTTGCCATGCCCTCAAGGGGGATATTCCCAACCCAGGGATCGAACCTGTGTCTCTTATATTTCCTGCACTGGCAGGTGGTTTCTTCACTACCACTGCTATCTGTCTTTTAATTATTGTTATTAAAAGTTTCCTTATTTTAAAAAGTCACTCTAAAATAGTAATGGAATTCTTTGCAAAATATTATCCCCCATGTTGCCAGCTAGGAAAAAATTCTGCCTTATAACATCCAATGATTTTCCAGGATATGATATGCTTTACGTGTGTACGTGTTCAGTCCCTCAGTCCTGTCCCACTGGGTGCGATCCCCTGGATTATAGCCTAACAGGTCCTCTGTCCATGGAATTTTCCAGGCAAGAATACTGGAATGGGTTGCCATTTTCTGCTCCACAGTTACATAGCTGTATAGGGCCTTAGAAGGAGAACATGACACAGATCCTGTTTTCTGACATTTCAAAATCTACACAACTCTGAAACTAGCTTTGAAATGTGAGAAAAAAGATTTTGTTGCATGTTCATGAGCTTGGCAAGCTACATTCCATGGGGTGGAAAAGAATTGGACATGACTGAATGACAGCACACGACTCACATACACTCCTTTTAAGGGAGGCCCTATAAGCTATGCAAAGCACATTATGTTGTGAAAAATCATTGGATGCTATCATGCAGAAATTTTCTTCTAGCTGGTGATATGAAGGATAAGATTTTTCAAATAATTCCTTTGCTATTTTGCAGTGTCTTTTAATTTCTATTTATTTTTTTTGCAGTGTCTTTTTAAAATAAGGAAACTTTTAATAACAATAATTAAGAGATACATGTAATATAAAAATTAGCATCCAAAACCTTTCAAAAATATACCAAATAGAAAAATAGTTTGTGAAACCTGATTTATAATGTATTGCCTAAATTTGTTCCTATTAAGTTATAGCTGCTTCTAAAACATCATGAACCATACGAATGACTTCATTCCAAGTGAAAAATCACTCATAGTCAAACTATAATGCTTTCCAAAGGAATTTTCTTTTAATAGCTTGCAGATGTTGTGTTTAGTGCCAGTGAAAAAAATGAATTCAGTTTTGAGATATAAAATTTTATATGAAATTAATCCCCTGAGTGGATTAAGTGTTTTCACTGTCATGGAGGAAAAACAGATATTTAAAAAAAATTATTACTAAAAATGTTTACTACATATTTTAATAATATTCTTAAAGCAATCTCTTTAAAGAAACCTAAAACAATCACTTAAATTTTAAAGGAAAGAATATTTATTTTTTAGAAATCATAATTGTTTTTTCCAATAGCCTATTTGAAAATTTTAAATTTTGATGGAAAAAAAGTAAAGGCAAATACAGAATTTTGACATTTTTTTTTTCTCTATTCCAAAAACACCTTTTTTTCTCCAAAAGAAAGTGACTTGGGAGGGGGGACGTTCAACTTAAGGGACTCCCTATGTTTGCCTTAATTATTTTTTCCATCAGCATTTAAAATTTTCAAATAGGCTATATGGAAAAAACATTTCAGGCAGTTCAGTCGCTCAGTCATATCCAACTCTTTGCAACCCTATGAACTGCAGTATGCCAGGCCTCCCTGTCCATCACTAACTCCCAGAGTTTACCCAAACTCATGTCCATTGAGTCAGTGATGCCATCCAACAATCTCATCCTCTGTCGTCCCCTTCTCCTCCTACCCTCAATCTTTCGCAGCATCGGGGACTTTTCAAATGAGTGAGCTCTTCACATCAGGTGGCCAAAGTATTGGAGTTTCAGCTTCAACAGTCCTTCCAATGAACACCCAGAATTGATCTCCTTTAGGATGGACTGGTTGGATCTCTTTGCAGTCCAAGGGACTCTCAAGAGTCTTCTCCAACACCACAGCTCAAAAGCATCAATTTTTCAGTGCTCAGCTTTCTTTATAGTCCAACTCTCACATCCATACATGACCACTGGAAAAACCATAGCCTTGACTAGATGGACCTTTGTTGACAAAGTAATGTCTCTGCCTTTTAATATGCTGTCTAGGTTGGTCATAACTTTCCTTCCAAGGAGCTAGTATCTTTTAATTTCATGGCTACAATCACCGTATGCAGTGATTCTGGAACCCCCAAAATAAAGTCAGCCACTGTTTCCACTGTTTTCCCATATATTTGCCATGAAGTGATGGGACCAGATGCCATGATCTTCGTTTTCTGAATGTTGAGCTTTAAGGCAACTTTTTCACTCTCTTCTTTCACTTTCATCAGGAGGCTTTTTAGTTCCTCTTCACTTTCTGCCATAAGGGTGGTCTGTCATCTGCATATCTGAGGTGACTGATATTTCTTCCAGCAATCTTGATTCCAGCTTGTGCTTAATCCAACCCAGCGTTTCTCATGCTGTACTATGCATATAAGTTAAATAAGCAAGGTGACAAAACACAGCCTTGACATACTCCTTTTCCTATTTGGAACCAGTCTGTTGTTCCATGTCCAGTTCTAACTGTTGCTTCCTGACCTGCATATAGGTTTCTCAAGAGGCAGGTCAGGTGGTCTGGTATTCCCATCTCTTGAAGAATTTTCCATAGTTTGTTGTGATTCACACAGTCAAAGGCTTTGACATAGTCAATAAAGAAAAATAGATGTTTTTTGGAACTCTCTTGATTTTTTGATGATCCAACGGATGTTGGCAGTTTGATCTCTCATCCTCTGCCTTTTCTAAAACCAGCTTGAACATCTTTACTAGAGTGTGATGTGAGTGCAAGGATATCCAACCAGTCCATTCTAAAGGAGATCAGCCCTGGGTGTTCTTTGGAAGGAATGATGCTAAAGCTGAAACTCCAATACTTTGGCCACCTCATACAAAGAGTTGACTCATTGGAAAAGACTCTGATGCTGGGAGGGATTGGGGGCAGGAGAAAAAGGGGATGACAGAGGATGAGATGGCTGGATTGCATCACCGACTCAATGGACATGAGTTTGAGTGAACTCCGGGAGTTGGTGATGGACAGGGAGGCCTGGCATGCTGTGATTCATGGGGTCGCAAAGAGTTNTTCTTTGGAAGGAATGATGCTAAAGCTGAAACTCCAATACTTTGGCCACCTCATACAAAGAGTTGACTCATTGGAAAAGACTCTGATGCTGGGAGGGATTGGGGGCAGGAGAAAAAGGGGATGACAGAGGATGAGATGGCTGGATTGCATCACCGACTCAATGGACATGAGTTTGAGTGAACTCCGGGAGTTGGTGATGGACAGGGAGGCCTGGCATGCTGTGATTCATGGGGTCGCAAAGAGTTGGACACAACTGAGAGACTGAACTGAACTGAACTGAACTGATTTGAGTGCAATTGTGCAGTAGTTTGAGCATTGTTTGGCATTCCCTTTCTTTGGGATTGGAATGAAAACTGACCTTTTCCAGTCCTGTGGCCACTGCTGAGTCTTCCAAATTTGCTGGCATATTGAGTGTAGCACTTTCACAACATTGTCTTTCAGGATTTGAAATAGCTCCACTGGAATTATGTTACTTCCTGTAGCTTTGTTCATAGTGATGCTTCCGAAGGCCCACTTGACTTCACATTCCAGGATGTCTGGCTCTAGGTGAGTGATCATATCATTGTGCTTATCTGGGTTGTGAAGTTCTTTTTTGTACAAATCTTCTGTGTATTCTTGCCACCTCTTCTTAATATCTTCTGCTTCTGTCAGGTACATACCATTTCTGTCCTTTATTGAGCCCATCTTTGCATGAAATATTCCCTTGGTATCTCTAATTTTCTTGAAGAGGTCTCTAGTCTTTCCCATCCTGTTGTTTTCCTCTATGTCTTTGCACTATTTGCTGAGGAAGGCTTTCTTATCTCTCCTTGCTATTCTTTGGAACTCTGCATTCAAATGGGTATATCTTTCTTTTTCTCCTTTGCTTTTCACTTCTCTTCTTATGGAAAAAACAATTGAGATTAAAAAAAATAAACACGCTTTAAAAGGCATAAATATCACTAACCTATTTCAAATGTGAGTCAGTGCTTCACACCATGGTCCTCTAGCAACAGAATCACAATCGACTGGGGATACTTGTTAACTAAGGTAGGTGGAACCTGGTGATTTATGATCCAAGATGTCTTGTCATAAGAACTTTAGGGACCACAGTGATTGAAATACCACCCAGAATATCATTCCCACCAGCTCATTGAGTCTGCTCATGAAGACCAGGAGAGCTGTGTATAGAAGGTGAAAGGCAGCTAACTGTAAGATGTCACTGAGTAATAGGTTTAAACCTTTAAAGAAAGAATTTCAGGGTACTTCCTTGGCAGTGCAGTGGTTAAGACTGCACTTCCAAAGCAAGGGGTACAGGTTCCATCCCAGGTTGGGGAACTAAGATCTCACATGCAGCATGGCCAAAGATAAACAAATAAATGTGTGTGTGTGTTTTAAGGAATTTCTTGTCATGAAAGGAGTTTGTTAAGAACAGACTCTCCATTCCTTAAACTGTTAGAATAGACTTTAGAAAATGCAGATATCTAGATCCCATCACAGATTCTAAAGCAGAATCTGATTTGGTCCCACCTGATCCTAGAGACTTTCCTCCAATAGTCTCCCAACCTGTTTGGTGCTCTGAGTTTTAGGAAGGGTGAGTTTTCAGTTCTTCCAGGGTACCATTCCTTCTCTTGCTTCTAGATCTCCACATAAAATGTCTTTTCTGTCTGAAATGTTCTTCGCTGCCTCTTTCCCCACACTGGTGCCTCCTTCTGAAGAAGGAATTCATAGGGCCTGGACTCCATCTTAGGCCTGTTCAAGATGATCATGCTTGGCCACCTTTCCAATGGACTCTGAACTCTGTGTTTATTGCCTATGAAAACAACAGAGGGATGAGATCCCCTCCAGACAGGGGAACCTTGAAGATCGTGTATCTAGGTTACTCATCGCCTAAGAGAAAACATACACTAATCACCCCTTCCTGCAGACAGGCCATAAATTTTTCTGTATCAATCGGAGTGTAGCCTCGGGTTTATTGATTATCGGTTAATTGTTGAACTGTTTATATTCTATGCAGCCAAAGATGGAAAAGCTCTATACTGTCAACAAAAACAAGACCAGGAGCTGACTGTGGCTCAGATCATGAACTCCTTATTACCAAATTCAGACTTAAACTGAAGAAAGTAGGGAAAACCGTTAGACCATTCAGGTATGACCTAAATCAAATTCCTTATGATTATAGAGTGGAAGTGAGAAATAGATTTAAGGGCCTAGATCTGATAGATAGAGTGCCTGATGAACTATGGAATGAGGTTCGTGACATTGTACGGGAGACAGGGATCAAGACCATCCCCATGGAAAAGAAAAGCAAAAAGGCAAAATGGTTGTCTGGGAAGGCCTTACAAATAGCTGTGAAAAGAAGAGTGGCAAAAGCAAAGGAGAAAAGGAAAGATAGAAGCATCTGAATGCAGAGTTCCAGAGAATATCAAGAAGGGATAAGAAAGCCTTCTTCAGCGATCAATGCAAAGAAATAGAGGAAAAGAACAGAATGGGAAAGACTAGAGATTTCTTCAAGAAAATTAGAGATACCAAGGGAACATTTCATGCAAAGATGGGCTCNTTGTAGAGTAATTATCCTCCAATTAAAAATGTAAATATATATATATATATATATATATAATTGGGCTTTCAGATATGTATGTCACTGTAAAGATGACTCTCTTATTAGGCTCACTTCTTTAGCAGCCAGGCATGCATACACCTGGAATGCTTTGTGGGCTGCAATTACATTCATTCATCAGTGTACCCAGCATAGAGCCTGGACTCATGTGAATCCAAACTGGTTTGCATAGTGAGTATTTCCAACAATACAGAGAGGTGTAGCTGAGAGGCAAAGGCGAGTTAGGGCATGTATTTACTTGTGAAGGTTGGCTATGATGAATAAGCTTAGAAATCTGAGACTGTGGGAACCTACTGACTGAGGCACATATGAGAATCACCTCTGGCTGTTGAGCTAGATCTGTGGGTTCAGTTCAGTTCAGTTCAGTTGCTCAGTCATGTCCGACTCTTTGCGACCCCATGAATTGCAGCAAGCCAGGCCTCCCTGTCCATCACCACCTCCTGGAGTTCACTCAGACTCACGTCCATCGAGTCCGTGATGTNTTAGAACTCTAGAAGCAGATAACATGGCAGAGAGAAGGAAGGAGAAAGAGAGGATGGGTCTCGTTGGCGGCCAGGGGTGGGGGGCAGGAGGGGAGCACGGTGGGTATGGTCAAAGCAGGAGGATCAATCAATTTTTATAGATTTGTAGAGGCTGGTTTATCTACCCAAGAGTTCAAATTAACCCTTTGAACAAATAGAATATGCAGTTACTAAAAATACTAGAACTCTTACTAGAACCAGTGAGCATTTTAATATGTCCCAGGTCACTTGTGTTTTCAAAGCTCTCTAGAATAAAACTAAAAGTACTTTCCAGAGTCTAAATATGAAATCTTAGAGATTTGATGAGAAATAATAATTGGCAGCTAAGGTTTTGAGATCTCTCAATTATTTAAAAAGACAATTCATCTTCATGCAGCCGAGAAGAAATAAGAACTTTTCACACTTGCCCAGTGAGCCAGATATACCGAGAATTCAGCAAGTGAACTGACTTGGGACAGACTTTTCTCTGCTCCTAGCCTCTGAATTATCAGCTCACACTATCATGTTGCCTGTGAGAGACAGAAGCAGCCACATTGCCCCACTGAGTGCCGTGATTCCTGTGTTCCCCCGGGTACTAACTGTGGGTGTGGGTGTGGATATGGTGCCCTGCAGCCTTCTGACTGGCGTAAATCCTTCAGGATGACCTGACTGTGGTCCTCAGGGTTGGAGAAGGGNCATTGCCCCACTGAATGCCGTGATTCCTGTGTTCCCCCGGGTACTAACTGTGGGTGTGGGTGTGGATATGGTGCCCTGCAGCCTTCTGACTGGCGTAAATCCTTCAGGATGACCTGACTGTGGTCCTCAGGGTTGGAGAAGGGAAACTTAGCTGTTTCAAGATTCCCTCTGATGGAATTCTCTGTGGGGATGCTCTGTTGACAGGGCCTACTTGGAGCTCGAGATCACCCTGTCTCAGGAGCAGATTCAGAAGTACACAGACTGCCTGCAATTCTACGTGAACAACACACTCAAAGAACTGAGGAGGCTCTTCCTTGTCCAGGACCTGGTGGATTCCTTAAAAGTATGAGTGCTTAAGCCATTTCATTTGACAGTCTTGATTTTTGTTTTCCCTAAAGGTACACATAATGTTATAAACTTCCACATGATGGAGAATAAAATAAGTGCTAATTATATTCTAGAGAATGTCCAGCTGTACAGTACCATGGAGCTCATCCCGTCTAATGTCATCATTTTATAGATGCTGAAACTATGGTTCAAAGAGGTTAAGACACTTGCCTGAGGTTGCCCAGTGAGTCACGGACAGAGCTGAGATCAAACCCAGGTTACATAGCTTCTAGTTTTGTACTACTTACAGTACCCCAGGCTGCTGCTTGTTTCCATTTTCAATTCCTCAATTTCCTAAAATTATTTTAAAAATAAACATCTAGTTTAGGGAATGTGAAAAATACACATGCTTTTTCTTAGAAAGAAACACTGTACTCTGCTAATAATAAGACCTGTGGGCTGTGAGAATGAGCCCCTGAAGTGTAGAGGAGGGGCTGCTGCTGCTACTGCTGCTAAGTTGCTTCAGTCGNGAGAAGACTCTTGAGAGTCCCTTGGACTGCAAGGAGATCCAACCAGTCCATTCTGAAGGAGATCAGCCCTGGGATTTCTTTGGAGGGAATGATGCTAAAGCTGAAACTCCAGTACTTTGGCCACCTCATGAGAAGAGTTGACTCACTGGAAAGGGATTGGGGGCAGGAGGAGAAGGGGACGACAGAGGATGAGATGGCTGGATGGCATCACCGACTCGATGGACATGAGTCTGAATGAACTCCGAGAGATGGTGATGAACAGGGAGGCCTGGCGTGCTGCAATTCATGGGGTCACAAAGAGTTGGACACGACTGAGCGACTCAACTGTACTGAACTTGAGCACATGAGCACATAGCACGTGAATGATGGAGTTATTGGGATTGTATTTTCCTTGGTTTATGTAAGTCTCAAGGAATTTGAAGTGGTGGGTTTATACACGTACACATCGGGTATAAAAGATTTTCACAAATGGTTGTTGGGGTCCTTGGCTAAGAGGAGACTCTGCCTTGGGCCCGCCGGTGTAATAAACTGCCCTCCACTATCTGCATTGTCCTTCTGAGTGAGTTTGTTTCCTACAACGCGTGGCTACAACACTTCATCCCCTTGGCTTTTTCTGCAGACAAGGTGCCTAGCTGTGTATGCCCACAGAACTGTGTCTTTACCATCTCCAAATGGTTGAAACCACCTCTTTATTTGTTTACCTTTCCTGCTGGAAGGTCAGGAAGCCTGAGTCTAGTTCACTGCTCGTTCAGTGTGCAGCACAATGTGACAGCCTCAAGAAATATTTACTGAATTGAAGGTCCATTGTTTACTTTTATTTCCTAAGGGTGCTAGCACTCTGGTAAATCACTCAGAAGTAATAGCATCCCAATATTAGCGTTTCTTTAGTCATCTGTCAAGTCTTCCACTCTCCACTAAAATTAGCGAGTGTAGAAAAATTTATTTTCCTTTTAAAAAGGCTTGTTGTTGTTCAGTCTTTCAGTCATGTCTGACTCTGGACTGCAACATGCCAGGCTTCCCTGTCCTTCACTGTTTCCGAGAGTTTGCTTAACATGTCCATTGAGTCGGTGATGACATCCAAGCATCTCATCCTCTGTTGTCCTCTTTTCCTGCCTTAAATCTTTCCCAGGATCTGGATCTTTTCTAATGAGTTGGCTCTTTGCACCAGGTAGCCGAAGTATTGGAGCTTCAGCGTCAGCCCTTCCAAAGAATACTCAATGTTGATTTCCTTTAGGGTTGACTGATTTGACCTCCTTGCAGTCCAAGGGACTCTCAAGAGTCTTCTCCAGCACCACAGTTAGAAGCCATCAGTTCTTCGACACTCAGCCTTTTTTATTGTCCAGCTCTTACATCTGTACATGACTTCTGGAAAAACCACAGTTTGACTATATGGACCTTTGTAGGAAAAGTAATGTCTCTGCTTTCTAATACACTGTCTTGGTTTGTCATAGCTTTTCTTAAAGAGGCTGGGCATACTCATTATACTAAGTTGCCATTTGGCATTTTCAAAGTGAAGTAAGCCAGCAAGAGAAAAACAAATATCATATATTAATGAATGTATGTGGGAACTAGAAAAACGGTACTGATGAAGCTATTTGCAGAGCAGGAATAGTGACGCAGATACAGAGAATGGGCATGTGGACACGAGGGGCAGGGTTTAAGTAGGGAGTGGGATGAATTGAGGGATTGGGATTGCATGTGTACATTACCATGTGTAACATAGATAGCTAGTGGGAACTTGTACAGGGAGCTCAGCTCAGTGCTCTGTGGTAACTTAGAAGGGTGAAGTGAAACAGGTAGGAGGGAGGTTCAAGAGGGAGGGATAAGTATATACATACAGATAATTCAGTTCATTCTACCAACACAATATTGTAAAGCAACTATATCCCATTAAAAAAAAAAAGTGCTGTTAGATTTAGAATTAAGACATGACCTAAATGAGTGCTAGAAGTTCAGTTCGGTTCAGTTGTTGTTCAGTCACGTCTAACTCTTTGCAGCCCCATGGACTGCAGCACACGGTCTTCCCTGTCCATGACCAACTCCCAGAACTTACTCAAACTCATGTCCATGGAGTCGGTGATGCCATCCAACCATCTCATACTCTGTCGCCCCCTTCTCCTCCGACCTTCAATCTTGCCCAGCATCAGGGACTTTTCAAATGAGTCAGTTTTTTACATCAGGTGGCCAAAGTATTGGAGTTTCAACTTCAATATCAGTCCTTCAAATGACTATTCAGGACTGATCTCCTTTAGGAAGGACTGGTTGGATCTCCTTGCAGTCCAAGGGACTCTCAAGAGTCTTCTCCAACACCACAGTTCAAAAGCATCAATTCTTCTGTGCTCAGCTTTCTTTATAGTCCAACTCTCACATCCATACATGACCACTGGGAAAACCATAGCTTTACCTAGTCAGACCTTTGTTGGTAAAGTAATGTCTCTGCTTTTTAATATGTGCCCTAGGTTGGTCATAACTTTCCTTATAAGGAGAAAGTATCTTTTAATTTCATGGCTGCAATCACCATCTGGAGTGATTTTGGAGTCCCCTAAAATAAAGTTTCTCACTGTTTCCATTGTTTCCCCATCTATTTGCCATGAAGTGATGGACCAGATGCCATGATCTTCATTTTCTGTTGAGTTTTAAGCCAGCTTTTTCACTCACCTCTTTCACTTTAATTAAGAGGTTCTTTAGTTCTTCCCTTTCTGCCATAAGTGTGGTGTCATCTGCATATCTGAGTTATTTATATTTCTCTTGGCAATCTTGATTCCAGCTTGTGCTTAATTCAGCCTGGCATTTTGCATGATGTACTCCTACATATAAGTTAAATAAACAGGGTGGCAATATACAGCCTTGACGTACTCCTTTTCCTATTTGGAACAAATCTGTTGTTCCATGTCTAGTTCTAATTGTTGCTTCTTGACCTACGTAGGTTTCTCCAGAGGTAGAACAGGTCGTCTGGTATTCCCATCTCTTGAAGAATTTTCCACAATTTGTTGTGATCCCCACAGTCAAAGGCTTTGGCATAGTTAATAAAGCAGAAGATATTTTTCTAGAACTCTCTTGCTTTTTTGATGATCCAGTGGATGTTGGCAATTTGATCACTGGTTCCTCTGCCTTTTCTAAATCCAGCTTGAACATCTGGAAGTTCACGGTTCACATACTGTTGAAGCCTGGATTGGAGAAACTGCTAGAAACTGGACCAGAATTCAAAGAAGAAGGAAATAAAGGGGTTGAGGGTGAAGATAATGGTAGTCTTCTGCCCTGAACTCCCCTGTCTCAGGTACCCTTCTCCTCACTCCCACCCACACTTACTATGGGATGAGTTCTNATTGGAGAAACTGCTAGAAACTGGACCAGAATTCAAAGAAGAAGGAAATAAAGGGGTTGAGGGTGAAGATAATGGTAGTCTTCTGCCCTGAACTCCCCTGTCTCAGGTACCCTTCTCCTCACTCCCACCCACACTTACTATGGGATGAGTTCTGTCTAGAATATGAGACTAAAATTCTAATTCTCATGTAGGGGGGTTTAAACCCTTGTGTAACTGAGTTCCCAGAGAAGCTCATCATTTCCCTCTGATTTTCCTCTTAAATTTGGCTTAATTTTTAGGAAATTCAGTGCCTTCCTTGTTATGAGATCATTCCTGTACTTACATTGCACTCATAGAAACTGGGTGCAGGGTAGCTTCTCTGTAGTTCCTCCCTACCCAACCAGGACACTCTGGTCTGAATGCTAACTGGCCATTCCTATTCATGGTCAAACAAACACGAAGATACCCAGCTCTTGAGAAATGTGAGCACATGTTTCCCACCCACTTCTCAAAATGCTGAAAATAAACATATTCCTGGGCAGCTCTTTCTCCCCTGTCACTTTCTCCAGATGCCAATTGTGGAATTCCTCAGTTCTTTTATTATTAACATCAATTCCAGATGACTCATTACCCTTCATCCAGAACAGAGTGCTCTCATCCATCCTGCTTATAACTCATGTTTCATTTGCACATGGTCCAAGATGAAAGCTAGAAGCAGTAGGATCATACATCTTGGCATTTCAATCATAAGACTCTTATTTTCCCCCCGTAAAGTTTGTAATTGAGTCAATTTACAATGATTGCTGCATTTGTAATTATTTCTATGTAATACAATATTTTAAGAGTACATTGATCGCTGAGGAAGGCTTTCTTATCTCTCCTTTCTATTCTTTGGAACTTTGCATTCTGATGTTTATATCTTTCCTTTTCTCCTTTGCTTTTCACTTCTCTTCTTTTCACAGCTCTTTGTAAGGCCTCCTCAGACAGCCATTTTGGGTTTTTTTGCATTTCTTTTCCATGAGGATGGTCTTGATCCCTATCTCCTGTACAATGTCATGAACCTCCGTCCATAGTTCANATGTTTTTGTGAAAAAATGCTCTTCAAATAGGTTCCAGAATTTTCTTTCTGCTGCAACACAGACCATGAATAACAGAGCTGAGTATAATGACTATTTTCAAAGGAATCATATCCAGTATATGCATCACAGTTTTTTACAAGGCAAGAATGGAGTAATTTAAAAAACTTCCTTAAAGGCCATCACCTCCTTTACTACTCCCTCCAGTTCCCCAATCTTTTAGATTATGGTTTAAAGTCTATTTTTCACTTTTATACAAACATAGACTTTTATACAAACATTCACTGTAAGTCCTAGACTGATGTATTTCAGTGATAGGTTTGTACGAAACACTTCTACTGACCTCATTCTGAAGGCACCACTGATTCTGTGTCCTTGATGTTTAATTATGGGGAACTTCACCATTCAGCCTTCCTCTGTAATAAAAACTGAACGGATTCATAGTTGCCAGTCACCTTACATGTAAAACTTACAGGACACCAGGGACAGACATGTCAGGCAAGGACTTAAGAGCCAAACTGCTTTCTGGAATCTTCTACCCACTCCACTTGCTGCTTGTCTCCTGTATATTAAGTTCCATTCAGAAGGCAATGAAAGAAAAGAATCTGGATCTTTAACAAAGGCAAACTGCTTACAGAAAAATAAGCCTCCAATGTAAATGGTTTTCATTTTTTAAAACATGGATATTTTGACAGTTGACTATCACGAGTCAGGGGCTCTCTGTGTATAGGTTCCCACCCTTGCTGAAGATGGAAAGTGTTTTTCTATGGGTTTGGGGAGCTGTGGAGCCAAGTGCAAGGCAGCCACGATTTCAGGTCATGTGGACCAGAGCCAGCTGTAGGCTCTTGCACAGAGAAAGGCTTGTGACGACCAGGTTTGCCTGGTGCTCCTGGCATTCTGGCCCTAGCTGGGAGTTGAGTAGTCTGAGTTCATGCTTGGTGCTTCTGTGGGTGAGGAAAAGCATTGCCAGTGCCAGCTGTAGGGAAAAAAAATACCCAAGACCTGACTCCAGCTCGCCACATGGCTGCCTGCTTTTTGCCAAGTTCAGGCCTTGGTCTGACTCCTCCTCAGAGAGGACTTCTTGACCACTCTATCCAGCAACCACTCTCCCAAAGTCTATCTCCTTATGCTGTTTAATTACATTCAGAGAACTTGTCACTGTCTGGAATATATGCTTCATGAGTGCTGGAGCCGTGTGGATTTTGTTTACTGTTGCAATTTCACACCTAGAACACACTTGGCACATGTAAATACTCAATAACTTTATGTTGAAAGGATAAAATTAAGTTGGATTTTTTTTCTTTTTAGAAAAATAGGCTTTTTAGCCTATTACAAGAGTTAAGAGATAAGTTTAGTTGCTAATAAGGAAGGGAAGAATCTTAAACTATTCTGTCTCCTGAATGCCTGTCTCCTCACCCCCTTCCTCTACCAACAGATTCTGATATATCTTTCAGGTGATCAAGTCCTTTATGAAAAATCTCCGTAGTGTAAGAAGAGATATTATCAGTAACCATGTGCTCTGCTTATAAATGGATTGGAGATGGGAAAAATACTGCAAACCTCTGGCTTAATGGAAAGAACATCAGAAATTAATTTCAGAACAGCATCTACTACCAGTAAATGGAGACTTGGGTAATTGGTTTGTTCTTCCATCAGATATGGATAATATCTGTCTCTTATACACATCTTTTAATATGCTGTCTCAGTTCAGTTCAGTTCAGTCGCTCAGTCATGTCCGACTCTTTGCGACCCCATGAATCACAGCACACCAGGCCTCCCTGTCCATCACCAACTCCTGGAGTTCACTCAGACTTGCGTCCATCGAGTCAGTGATGCCATCCAGCCATCTCATCCTCAGTCATCCCCTTTTTCTCCTGCCCCGTATCCCTCCCAGCATCAGAATCTTTTCCAATGAGTCAACTCTTCGCATGAGGTGGCCGAAGTACTGGAGTTTCAGCTTTAGCATCATTCCTTCCAAAGAAATCCCAGGGTTGATCTCCTTCAGAATGGACTGGTTGGATCTCCTTGCAGTCCAAGGGACTCTCCAAGAGTCTTCTCCAACACCACAGTTCTAAAGCATCAGTTATTCGGTGCTCAGCCTTCTTCACAGTCCAACTCTCACACTGGTCATAATTTTCCTTCCAAGGAGTAAGCGTCTTTTAATTTCATGGCTGCAGTCACCATCTGCAGTGATTTTGGAGCCCCCCAAAATAAAGTCTGACACTGTTTCCACTGTTTCCCCATCTATTTGCCATGAAGTGATGGGACCAGATGCCATGATCTTAGGTTTCTGAATGTTGAACATTGGATTACTCTTACTAAAAGAGATTTTTCATTCTCTCTTCTCATAGTATATAGAAGAGGGCAACTGAAACTCAAGGGACCTCTTTTTTCTTCTTATGACAACCCTAAGATTCTCAACTTAGCTGGCAAATTCTATAGTACTAATCAGAGGGCTGGCCCCATAGATCCATACAATAAATACTCTCTAATGGACAGAGAGGCCTAGTGTGCTGCGATTCATGGGGTCGCAAAGAGTCGGACACGACTGAGTGACTGAACTGAACTGAGTTATATAGCGAAGCATAAAAAACATTTAACTTGGAGATCTCAGCCAATGGTGACTCTGATATTTCCTAGCAGTATGAATTTGGGTCAGTTATGTATTAATTTTGTTTTCCTTATCTTTATAACAGGATTACTAAGTTCAACAAAAGATTAACTAAACTATAAGCATAACTGAGGTAACATGTAAATGTGTCTGATAATTATTAAAAACTCAAATGTTGACTATAAATTTGAAAGGTGACCATATTGCTATATACAGCTGGAGGCTGCCACATTTCATTGAGGGAAGTTGCGTGGTATTTAGAAATTGAGTCTTACTGCTCAAGGCAGTTAGATCTGGAAGATCACTGAAATTCTGTTTCTGAGAAGCAACCATCTAGTCACATTCTTTCTAAGTCCCAAAGCACTGATACAAAATATAATACAAAAAGATTAACAGAAAACTTAACTACACTCTTTGCTCATTGTGCATATGCTTACATCTTGACTGTGTATCAGTTGGGGTCAGTAGGTGATGATATTATTAGGCTGGCAAAATTAAAAACAAAAACAAAAGGTAGTAAGCATTTTATTTAGTAAAATGTATTTGACTTGACAGGAAAACACATCTTATTCAGGGGTTCTTTCTACTATATTTGTATCAAATTGTCTTTTCTTAATACAATGGTGATAAAAGATAGTAATTATTCAAATTACCTTTCATAGGAAAATGAAAAGTTTTCACTCTANTATTTTGTATTGCATGTGTGTGTGCTCAGTTGCTTCAGTCGTGTCCAACTCTTTGCGACCCTATGGACAATAGGCCGACAGGCTCCTCTGTCCAAGGGGATTCTCCAGGCAAGAATACTGGAGTGGGTGGCCATGTCCTCCTCCAGAGATCTTTCCCACCCAGGGATCAAACCCACATCCCCTGGGATTCCTGCACTGCAGGTGGATTCTCACCTATTGAGCCACCAGGGAAGCCCCATTTTGTATTGAGGTATAGCCAATTAACAAACAATGTTGTGACAGTTTCAGGTGAACAGCAAAGGGACACAGCCATCCACATACATATATCCATTCTCCCCCAGACTCCCCTCCCATTCAGGATGCCACATAACCTTGAGCACAGTTCTATGTGCTACAGGAATGTGTCCTGCTAGATTTAAAATGGATAACCAACAAGCACCTACTGTATAGCACATGGAACTCTGCTCAATATTCTCTAATAACCAAGATGTAGAATTTCAAAAAAGAGTGGACACGTGCACATATACCTGAATCACTTTGCTGCACACCAAGAACTAACCCAACGTTGTTATTCAACTAATACTCCAACATAAAAGAAAAATCAGGGACCTGCCTGGTGGTCCAGTGGCCAAGACTCGCCCCCTCAATGAAAGGGGCCCAGGTTCAATCCCTGGTTAAGGAACTAGACCCCCCAAATCACAACTAAAAGACCCTGCATGCCTGCAACTAAGTCCTGGCGCAGCTAAACAAATAAAAAGAACATTTAAAAAAAATTTTAAATAAAGCGAGTGGAAATAATATTACAGTGAAAACCTGAACTACAGTTGGTACACACGCCCCAAACGGCACCCCGTCTCCCAACCACTCGCGGGGCCCCCTCCGCGTCCTCACCCACGTCCATCCACTCGGGCGGGAGCAGCCGACACTTCTGTCTCTGCTTCAGGTTGACTGCCAGCCACAGAGGTACCTGCACCGGTAGGCCGGGGTTGAAAGGCCCCAGGTCGCCCTGCAAACACGCACACCCCGTCACTCACAAGTGCAGGGCTTGCAGCTCCGCAGTGCGCGAGCTGACGCCCTGCGCGGTCTCGTCCGGCCCGCGCCCCGCCACCCCTGCACCGGTTGCCCAGCCCGGCCCGACTACACCTGCGGGCCCTGGGCCCCGACAACCCAGCCCGCCGGGAGCGGGAGCCCACCAGAGCGAGCCGGGGGCCCGGCGGTTCTCACCCCGATGAGGTAGATCTTGTCCAGGCTGAAGTTCGGGATGATGGTGACCAGCTCCTTCTCGGCCAGAAACTCCACCTCCGCTGCGTCCATGGCGTAGCCACCGGCCGACCCAGGACTCGCTGCCGCCGCCTCAGGTCCCTCAGCTTCCGAGAAAACACCGCTGTGTCCGCCGCTTTCCCGCCACCGCGTAAAGCCCGCCCCCTGGCCGGAAGGAGCCCTGACCGGCCTATAGGAAGACGGCGCTCTACGTGGGGGAAGGCGAGGAGAGTGACTGTTACGAGCCCGCGGATTGGCCAGCTTGAACGTGCCTGCTGAGCGGGTCCCGCCCCCTCACGGCAGGCCCCGCCCTCCCCCGTGT